>VZTT01014749.1:11457-22266 GCA_013400855.1 Buphagus erythrorhynchus | reverse complement strand
GGGGGAAAAGAGGGTGCCAAAGGGATAAAAGGGCAGGAGGAGAGAAAAAGGGGGTGCAAAAGGAAAAAGGGGAGTAAGAGAAGAAAATGGAGTATGACGGGGAAAAAGAAGAGGTGATTGGGAAAGAAGAGGGTGAGAGAGGAAAAAGGGCTGCAAGAGCCTCCAGGCACAAAGCCATGAACAACAGCATGGGATGGCTGGAGGTGCAGAGGGGCGTGCAAGGGGTGTGCAAGAGCTCACCGATCTTCATCTGGAAGTTGTTGAAGGAGTGCTCATTGATGTACTTCATCTGCTCCATGAGGTGCATGGCGTAGTCGGCCAGCGCCGCGATGTGGCTCCGGCCCTCGCGGTCGTAGGTGGCCGCGTTGAGCCCTGAGGCTGCCATGTAGGTACTGCCAATGGTCTTGATCTTCTCCAGCTGCCGGTACTTCTGCTCACTGATGATCTGGGGGGACGGGGTAGGGTCACCTCCACAGCACCTCGACAGGGTGATGGGCACCTCAAATCCTGCATCCCGTCCTGTGGCTCCCTTAATGCTGTTCCATGGCTTTTCCAGCACCTCCTGCACCCTGCACGGTGCTGCTCCACACCCTCTCCAGCACCCCATGACCACATCCCCTGCATCCCAATCTCCTCCAAGGCATTTCACAACCTCTCCTGCACCCTGTCCCCAAGCATGGTGCTCTGCAGGCTCTCCATACCTTGTGCATCCCATCTTCTTGCACCTCATTCATGGTGCTCCACAGCCTCTCCCACAACCTGTGTCTGCATCCCCTGCACCCCATCCTCATCCATGGTGCTCCACAGCTTCTCCAGCAGCCCGTGCACACAATCTCCTGTACCCTGTCCCCAAACCTGGTGTTCCACAGCCTCTCCAGCACCCCATCTTCCTGAACCTCATCCTTGTGTACCCTATCCATGCTGCTCCACAGCCTCTCCAGCATGCCCTGCACCCATTCCTGTGGCTCCATGAAAGCTGTTCCATGGCTTCTCCAAGGATGGAGTACATCCTGTACCTCACCCCTGCTTTCCAGCACCCCATAACCACACTCCCTGGACCACAACCTCATCCACACTGCTCCACAGCCTCTCCAGCACCCCATGAACCCATCTACTGCACCCCATCCCTGTGCACTTCACCTCCATGCACCCCCTCGCCCCTTCTCCACCCCAGCACCTCATCAAAGTCAGCGATGATCTCGTTGAGCAGCCGCAGACACTCCACACCCTCGTTGTTGGCCTCCAGCTCCACGTAGAACTCGGAGAAGTTGCTGATGGAGGCGAACATGACGGCCACACACTCGCAGGACTGGTAGTAGAGCTCGTCATTGCGCCGCTCCCGTGCCAGAAAGTGCGCAGCCACGTCCTTGGGCAGGATGTTGTGCAGCAGCCGCCGGTTGTAGGCCTGGAGCTCCTCCATCTCCTCCTTCTCACCCGTTGCCTGTGGGCACAGACCCAGGTGGGAGCTGCCACAGCACCCCACAGCCACCCCAGCATCAGGACGTGGGGAGGGTGTTGGTCCCAGCCCCATGGTCACCTCAGTCCTGGGGTGCAGGGAAAAGGTCACTCCCAGCCCTGAAGCTACCCTCATGTCAGGATGTGGGGAGGGAGTTGGTCCTGGCCCTGGATTGGTCCCTGCCCCATGACTGCCCCAGTGCTGGGGTGCAGGAAAGGGTCAGTCCTGGTCCCAGAGTGCAAGGAGGGAGTTGGTTCCAGCCCCACAGTCCTAATCCCAGGGAGCAGGGGTAAGTCATTTCCTGTCCCATGGTCACCCCAATCCCAGGGAGCAAGGTCAGTCCCACAACCACCTCGGTTCTGGGGTACAGGGAGGGGGTCGGTCCCAGTCTCAGGATGCAGGAAAAGGGTGGTTCCCAGCCCCCCACACCTTGGCTGTACCTGGAGCTTCCAGAGGAAGTCGAGGCGGGCAGTGGACTCGACCTGCTGCGCGTGCAAGTACAGGGCGAGCGCGAACACGGCCAGGACCACGGGGGTCACGTAGCGCAGGGCCACCTTCCCCTCCGCCGGGCTGCAGGACCCCCAGGACCCCTGAGACAGGCTGAGGGACCAGCCCCTGCCCACAAAGGGATCCCAAACTGCACCCAGACCCCAAACATGCACCCAGACCCCAAACATGCACCCAGACCCCAAAGTTGCACTCATCCACCCAGGGGAATCCCAAACATGCACCCAACTGCAAACATTCACCCACTCACCCAAGAGACCTAAAACCTGCACCCAGACCCCCAAGATGCACTCACCCCCCTTCAGGGACCCCAAACGTGCATCCAGACCCCAAACATTCACCTTTCCATCCCAAGAACCCTGAATCNCCAAACATGCACCCAGACCCCAAAGTTGCACTCATCCACCCAGGGGAATCCCAAACATGCACCCAACTGCAAACATTCACCCACTCACCCAAGAGACCTAAAACCTGCACCCAGACCCCCAAGATGCACTCACCCCCCTTCAGGGACCCCAAACGTGCATCCAGACCCCAAACATTCACCTTTCCATCCCAAGAACCCTGAATCTGCACGGTAGATCCCAAAAATCCACTCACCCACTCAAAGGAGCCCCAAATTTGCACCCAGACCCCAAAGCTGAACCCACACCAGAGACCCTGAGACTGTACTCACTCTCCAACTCTCTGCAGCACCCAAGGGACCCTCCTGGTGCCCACCCTCACCCCCCTATGCCCAGGTCCCTACTGGCTTCCATTTCCCACTCACCACTCTCCCTGGGTCACGTTGAAGGAGGAGGGCCTGTGGGGACAAGAGCCAGGGGTCAGTGGGGTGGAGAAATGGGTCTGAGGTGGGGACCCCTGGGGGACTAGGGGCACTCACAAGGCGTTGGCCAGGACCAGCAGGTCAGCGTTGTCAAAGAGGGTTGCGTGAGGCCCTTCCACCAGCAGCAGGAATGTGGCCTCGATGGCCACCATGAGCAGCAGCTTCCCAATACTACTGATGTGCAGGAAGACAGAGCAGGCGAGCAGGCTCAGCACTACACTGTAGCTGAAGTACTGGGGGGGGACATGATGGGATGCATCAGCACCCCAGGAACACCGGATGGCACACCTGGGATCTTTCCAGCACCCTGAGAACCCCAGATGGCACCCCAGGAACCAGGACTGGCATTCCAGGAACCCCTGTAGTACCCTGGGAACCCTGGATAGCACCCATGGAATGCTGGATGGCACCCTGGGAACCCCTGTAGTACCCTGGGAATACTGGCAGGCACTCCTGAGAATACTGGGGTGCACTCCTGGAAATCTCTGATGGCAACCCAGTAACCTCTGCAGCACACTGGGAGCCCCACATGGCATCCCAGGAGCCTTGGGAACACCAGCCGGCACCATAGGACTCCTGAAGCACCCCAAGAACCCCGGATGGCACCCAAGAACCCTGAATGGTACCCCAGGAACCCTGAATGGCACCTTGGGAACACGAGCTGGGACCCCAGGAACTCCTGCAGCACCCCAGGAACCCCTGCAGCACCTTGGGAACACTAGATGGCACCCTTGGGAACCCTGCAGCACCCCTGGAACTCCTGCAGCACCCCAGGAATCCCAGCACCACCCCACGCCCACAGGGACCTTGCACCCCTGGGGACACTGTGCCAGCACCCAGGAACCTTAAGGGCTCAGTGCCAGCACCCACTGAGGACCTTGGACCCGAGCGACCTGTGCCAGCACCCCGTGTGTGTGGGGACCCTGTGCTGGCACCCTGCACCCATGGGGACCCAGTGCCAGCACTCCGAGGGACACTGAACCCTCTGAACTGCCAGCATCCTTAGGGACACAGTGTCTGCAGGGACCCCATTCCAGCACCCTGTGCCCTCAGGGACACCGTGCCAGTATGTTTGGGGACACTGTGCCAGCACCCTGGGGGACACAATGCCTACAGAGATCCATGCCAGCATTCCTGGGGACACTACACCCATGGGGACCCTCTACCAGCACCCAGGGAGGACTTGGCACCTGCAGGGCCCCCTGTGGGAGCCTGACCCCGTGCCCAGGCGCTCACCTCGGGGAAGTCACAGGCCAGCCCGTCACCATGGCAGGAGCCCACGGGGGTGCCCAGGGAGAAGTTGAGGGCGCGGAGCTGGCAGGGCCCCACGGACCCGGGGGTGACGTTGAGCTCGCGGGCGGCGCAGTCCCGCAGGGCCACGCGGCTGCAGGAGAACTGCGGGTGCCAGAAGGGTGAGCCGGTGCCCTGCAGCTCCCCACAGCCCCCCAAAACCTCCCCCAATCCCCCATGACCCTACCATGTTGACGAAGGCAGCGATGAAGACGAGGAGGATGGTGAAGACGGCAATGGCAGTGCTGCGGGCGCGGGACTGGACGATGCTGCGGGAGAGCTGCTGCAGAACGGCGGGGAAGAGCTGGGGGGGCACCAAGGAGCCTGTCAGGCATGGCCGAGCCCCCACAAAAACCCTCCCAGCCCTCAGGTACTCACAGTGACGCAGGAGTAGATGGCACAGATAAAGAGGATGGCAGCAAGGAGGATGAAGATGCTGACGTAGACCCCGAGCATCAGCGAGGAGCTGGGGAGAGGTGGGAGGTGAGTCAGGGGGTTGGGGGATCAGAGCTGGTATTTGGGGGGGCTGTGACACTTACTGGGGGAACACCAGGATCTGGAGGCAGCAGATGAAGCAGAAGACGAGGAGAGTACAGGCCACGTAGCCACCAAAACGGTCATCAACCTTCTTGGAGTACTGAGGAGACAGGGGGAGGTTGGATGGATAGATGGGGGGACCCCAGGAACTCCAGAGGAAGAATGGAGGCAGGAGTGAGGGGACACCAGTGAATGGGGTGGAGGAGAACAGAGGGAACCTGGGGGACAGGATGGAGGGAAATGGGAGGACCCCAAGGGATGCAGATGAAGGGGGACTGGGGACATCCCAGAGGATGGGGTGCAGAGGGACAGGGGCAACCCCAAAGAGTGGGATAGAGGGGAACAGGGAACCCCAGGGGATGCAAGGAATGGGATGGAGGGAGGGGGGGAACCCCAGAGGGTGGGGAAAAGGGGGCAGGAGCACCCTGGGGCATGGGATGGAGTGGGACAGGGGTGACTCCAGCGATGCAGGAAATGGGATGTAGGGAGGGGCCCTCAGGGGATGGGGGAGACCCCAGGGGATGGAATGGAGGGGATGAGGTTGAGAAGGTGGAGGGACCATGAAACCAACACAGGGAAAACCCCAAGGGAAGGAGGAGAGATGGGAAGACAAAGATGCTGATGGGGCCAGGGCAGAGGGGACTTCAAGAGATAGACAGAGTGGTGGGTCCAGAACAAAGGGAACAGAGGGTCCCCCCACCTTCTTCTCCAGCTCAGGGGTCTGGAACGTGAGCAGGAACTTTTTGACGTGGTCCTTGCGGAGCTGGTCGATGCTGCGGGCATCGATGGCCCGGCTCAGGAACTCATCCACCTCGTCCTCGGGGTTGAGGGCCTCCTGGGCACCACGGCTGGGAAATGAGGGGGGTCAGCACCTCCCAGGCTCCCAGCTCTGCCCCAGGGAGGGGCTGGTCACAACCCCCCAGCAGCCTAGCATGGGAACACTTACTTGTCCTTGCTGGAGTCATCGATGCCCTGGGAGACACAAGGGAGATGGAGGTGTCAGAGACATTGGCACAGATGGGGGCAACCCTCATGAATGACAAGGACATGGGACATCCCCCAGGGTCACCCAGGATGGGGGACAGAGTTCCAGGGGTAAATGGGGCAGAGGGGGTCCCCAAGGGTTCTTGGCAAGGACAAGAGGATCTCAGGGAGGAAGGTGGCAAGGGTCTAGGGGGGATGTCTAACAGCAGTGAGGATGGGAACCCCCTGAGGGTGTCCAGGACTGGTGAGAACAAGGAGGACCTCCAAGGTCTGCAGAGCACCAGGGGCCACGCAGCAACTCCCTGAGGCCTGCGGGCAGCAGGAGGAAGCCACAAAGGCTGCGGGCAGGGCTGAGGAAGCCACCGACAGCCACGGAAGGGCAGCAAGTGGCCGATAGCACCATGGTGAGAGTGCCCCCTGCCCAATGCCCTCCCCAGGGCTGCTCACCATCTGCCTGAAGGCCTTGGAGTCCTTGGTGCGGGAGAAGGAGCGCTCAGGCACCCAGCGTGGCACCAGCCCCTCGGTGGAGTTGGCACGAGTGCGCTGCAGCTTGGCCAGGATGGCTTTCTCCTCCTTCTGCAGGGGGACATGGCCATGAGGGGGTGAACCCAGCTTTCCTACGCCCCTGCTGCCCCCCGGATGACCCCCAACTCACGCGCTTCTGGCTGCAGCCCACAATGAGGAAGGTCTCGATGTTGTGCTCCTTGAGGTAGGCGTTGCGCTCGCCCCCGTGGCCTGGCTCCACCTCATAGTCCCCGTTCAGGTACTGCAGCGTTGCCCAGGTGATGTGGATGCGCCTGGAGATGGGGGGATGAAGGTGGTGAGCCCTCCCTGCCCAGCGCCCCCAGACCCCAGCCCAGCCCCCCCATCCCAGCTCACCCAGCTTTGCCACCCGCTTCCATGTGGTTGGCAAGGGTGACATCGTTGGACCAGACATCGAACTGCCACTTGCGCAGCCCCAGGACACCACAGTGAACGCGCCCGCTGTGGATGCCCACACGCATGTTCACGTTCACCCCCGTCACCTCACGCACCAGCCTGCGAATGGGACCAGCACTGAGTCACCCCCAGGCACTCCGTGCCCCCTCCAGGTGCCTTGAGGCATCCCCAAGCAACCCTTGGCCTTACAGCAGGCACCACAGCACCCCATTGGCACCATGGTATCTCCAGACACCTCACAGCACCCCAAGACAGCCCAAAACACCACTGGACTCACAGACACCCGAGGCATCATGGCACACCCAGGTACCCCCAAGCACCCTATGGCACCCCTCATGGCACCCCCTGACCCAGACTGATGAGTACTGGGGATGTGCCAGCACCAGGAATGGGAACCATCCCCCAAGCTGTGGCAGCACCTGGGACTTCCCAAAACTGGGGAAATCGCAGCCCCCCAAGCTGTGGTGGCACTGGGGACGGGCACAGCCCCTGGGTCTGTCCCACTCACGAGATGGCCTCAATCATGTCAACGCCCATCTCCACACAGCAGTGAGCGTGGTCCCCACGCGCCTCCGGCAGCCCCGACACGCAGTAGTAGCAGTCCCCCAGGATCTTGATGCGCAGGCAGTGGTTCTCCTGGGGGGCACAAACAGGTTAGGAGGGTTCCAGGACACCCCAAAGTCCCCCAGCCCCTCCACTCACCGCAGCCAGCTTGTCAAAGCGGGCAAAAAGCTCGTTGAGCGTCATCACCAGCTCCTGGGCCGTGCACTGCGAGGCCAGGCTGGTGAAGCCTTCAATGTCTGCGAAGAGGATGCTGCCAGGAGGAAGAGCACAGGCTGGGGATGGCCCACACACTGCCCCAGACACCCTCCCGTGGTGATGCCTCCCCCAGACCTCGCCTGCATCCCTGTCCCCACAGTACCTGACGTTGTCATGCTTCTGGATGTAGATCTTGTGGAACATCATGTCCTCCTTCTTGGTGTTGATGTCCTCCTTCATCTCCATGGCCACGTGCTGTGGCAGCACTGACAGCAGCAGCCGCTCCTGCAGCCAGAGCAGTCCTGTCAGCAGGGCTGGGGTGCTCATGGACCCCCAGCCCAGCATGGGGACCCCTGGGATCCCCTGTCCCACCTGCTGCCGGTTCTCCCGCTGGAGGTGCAGGCGTGCCTGGATGTAGCCACGGGTCTCCTGGAAGGCCTGGCGCTGCGACACCTCGGCAGGGTAGTGGGTGCAGACCCCCACCACGTTGGTGCAGAGGAAGATCAGGGCATTGGCGCTGAGCTGGGGGGGAGGTGGGCTCAGTGTGACCACCTGGGCACCCCCAGCCAGCTCTGCCACCCTCCTCTGCACCACAGAACCTTGGCTTTGATATGGTGGGTGCTGCTAAGGGGAGAAGAGGGGGCTGCAAAGAGAGGGATGTGGGTATGGGAACATGCGGGCTCAAGGCAGGGGGACATGGGGGTTCTGGGACCAAAGGCAGGGAGGATGCAGGGACATGGAGATGCAGGGGACAGGGTCGGGGGGATGTGGGGCACTAAAGGACATTGGAAAAGAGGGCAAGGGGGCTGCAGGGACATGGGGGACTTGGGGCTGTGGGAAACCAGGGAACAGGGGATGCAGGGACCTGAGGACACAGGTGGGCAAAAGGGACATAGGGTAGGGGGATCACAGGGGCCTGGGGACACAAGGTAGGGTGGCAGAAGGGACTTGGGGACACAGAGGACGTGCATAGGGTAAATGTGGAGGACCTGGAGACCCAGGGCAGGGGGAGCATGGGGATGTAGAAAAGCAGAGCAGGAGGGATATGAGCATACAGGAGCCTGAAGCCAGGGGTTACACGGGGGCCTGGAGCATGGGGGTCATGGGGACGCCCTCGGGAAGCAGAGGAAGTCAGAAAGCGGAGATGACTGCAGAGGGAGCTGCGGTTTCCCCCCATTCCCTTCCCCTGGGACCGGGGCCAGGGCTATTTATAGCGCTCCAGCACACTGGGACACTGGGAGCAGAGGCCTCCCATCCCCTCCCCGGCCCCATCGCATCCCCCAGAGCCCCACTGCTCCTACTCTGAAGGGGTGAACCCTCCCCAGGGGGGTGGCCCTTCCCGTGACCCCACTGGCCTTGCATGTCATTGTGCTCCTCGGCCTGTGCCCCGCGGGGACGGCACGTGGCCCAGGCCCCGGCCAGGCAGGGCGAGGGTGACGGGTGACGAATGGCTCTGCTCAAGGAGGGGGAGCTGCTGGGGCTGGGAACACGCAGCCCTAGGGATGGGGGGCCCCTGTGTAGCCCCTGTGCAAGCAGCACCCTGCTGTGAGCACCCACCACCCCAGAGGGGCAGGACAGGGGAGACTGGCAGTGTCCCAGCCCCCCTGGGTGACAGCCACTCCCCTGCCCTGGTGCCCTGGACTTGCATCCCTCCTCAGGGGTTTCCGCCAGCCCTACAACAGGGGCTTTGTGGGTGCCCCCTCCTCCTGGTGCAGCCCACAATGGTGGGTCTGTGCTGGGATGAGGGGCCCCCTGACCCCCTGGGGCTCTGGCACTGTAAAGACCCCCAGTCCCACCACGGGACCCCAGCATGGAACCTCCCCTCCAGGCCTCCTATCTCCGGGTAGCCAAGGGGCCCCTCCTACATCTAGAACTTTCCACCAGCAGAAACACCAAGTGCAAAAAAATCCCAAATTTACAGAGCGGGATTCAGGGATGAGAGATCCCACCTGCAGGTGAGCGGGAACCCCTGGGCTCAGGCCATCCCAGGTGTGTCCCTACCTGCTTCCAGAGGAAGGGGTCAGCAGCGTTGCGGTGCCAGGCGATGGCGAGGTGCAGGGCAGAGAGCAGGACCCCGGCCAGCACGGCCGCCCGCATCCGCACGGGCAGCAGCGTGTAGGTGATGTAGATGAAAAAGACGCTCCACCAAACGCCCTCGGCTGCGCTTCGGGGAGCCACGGCCACCGTCCCCAGCGCCTGTACCCCGGCCAGCAGCCCCAGCACCACGTAGCTCACCACCCACATGTAGTCCTGGGGGAAGGCGCTGCGACTGCACAGCACCATGAGGAGCAGGAACAGGGCCGTGGCACCGGCCAGTGCAGCGGCCGCCGGCACGTGCGGGGCACCGGGCAGGCAGAGGAAGAGCAGCATCACCCCGCAAACCAGCACCAGCACTCCCATCAGCACCGTCAGGCTGCTCTGGTTCATTTGGAAGAAGTAGCGCTGGTAAAGCCGCTCCAGTTTGGCCGACTGGAAGCGTTTGGAGCGGAAAATCTGGAGCAGTCGCCGCCAGCACTCGCCGGCCGATGGTCGCCCCCCATGTCCCCCTGCTCCCTTCGGCGCCTTGGCCTCGCCGTCCTCCAAGCTCGCATCCACCGATTTGAGTCCCAGGTCGCCCGTGGGCCCCTTCTTGCCGTAATGATCCTCCTGCCAAGTGCAGCGCAGCCCCCGGGGGGGTCCCGCACCCCGCTCCATCTCAGGGTCCTG
Source organism: Buphagus erythrorhynchus (assembly GCA_013400855.1). Classification (NCBI taxonomy): domain Eukaryota; kingdom Metazoa; phylum Chordata; class Aves; order Passeriformes; family Sturnidae; genus Buphagus; species Buphagus erythrorhynchus. The sequence continues at coordinate 12,262 of VZTT01014749.1, read as the reverse complement.
CAGGCAGCTCATGTAGCGGGGGCCACAGAGGCCAGCTCGGGGCCGGGGGCCCTTCTTGCCATTGCGCTCCCCCCATGCTGTCTTCCGCTCGTCCACCTTGGGCACCAGGATGCCGCTGAACCACGACATGCTGTGGGCACCGAGGAGGGGTCAGCGCTTGGACTCCCACCCTGACACCCAAGGAGAGGCCCTGGTGTCCACGGGGGTGCAAGGCCGTGCAAGGAGTGGAGGGTCCTGATGTCCCCACCACCACCCTGGGGGATGCAGAGCCCAAGTCCCAGCTCTCCCACTACCCATGGCCCCTGTGGGAACAGCCAGTGCTGGGTTTGCCGTGCCCCAGTGTCCGGGTGCTGGGTGCTCGGAACCAGAATCCTGGTGCACAGCGCTGGGTTCCCGGTGTTGGGTTCCCGTTGTCCCGGTGCCCAGTGTCCTGGTGCCCAGTGGCCCTGCCGAGGCCGCCCCGAGCCCGCCCTTCCCGGTGCAGCGACCTGCGACAAAGCTGGGACCGACCCGGGCGTCCCGGCCCTGTTTGTCTTGAACGGCGGCCAACGGGCTGTACCGGGCACGGCCGCTCCGGGGCACCGGGAACCAGCCGGGACGTGGCAGCTGGTCCCTGCCCCGGGCGAGCGGCGGTGGAAAACGGCCACCAGGAAGGGCCGGCCCCGGTGGCGGCCGCCGCCTCCCTCCCCGCTCCGGGCACGGGAGCTCCGCCGAGCCCGGCCCGTACACCGGGACCCACCAGCGCCCTCCGGCCGCCGCACCGGACGCTCCCACCGCACCGGCAGCTCCCGCCGCACCGGTCCCC
>VZTT01014748.1:0-21386 GCA_013400855.1 Buphagus erythrorhynchus | reverse complement strand
GCAACACAGCCTGAATGTCACTTATAATCTAAAGAAGGAGGGCTTGACTGTGTTACCAGTTCAATTGTGCAATCAGTCTTACTTTGACTCCCTAAAAATGCCATACTCAGACAGAGAAACAGTATCTTTTGTTGACTGTTATGGCATGGTCCATAAAGAAAAGATTTCTGCCTTTTAGGAAACGCCCTCAAGACTTTAGAGAGCAACAGTTGTTGTACAGTACAGTCAGCCTATACTTGTATGCTGAAGTGAGGAACATTACCAGCCTATGAAACTTGTGTCCATGAAGATTAGTATTAATAAAGCAGATGCACTGGTTTTATGAAACATGATATAAATTAATAACTCATATTAATAAATCCTGTCATTATGTGATTGTTTAAAGGAGTGTATTCTGTCAAAGTGATTGTCATTAAAATTAGAACACAGGATGCCAGAGAGCCTTCTAGTGATGTCAGGTGTAACTTTCTTAAGAGGGCTTATCATACTGGTATTAATGAGAATGATAGTAATACTCTTCCATTGGCATTGCATCATCTTTGTAAAACCATGAAAGAAATTCTAGCTACCTTTTATTTGAAGAATTTACTCCTTAGGCGATGTGGTTATCAGCAATACTTCGAATTTTGTCATGGAATGAGGAGTAGGTGTGGTCTAATCAGGAACGTGTGCTAAGGAAGAAAAAGTTTTATGTAGTTGTGTAATTAAGGATAATGTGGTAACATAAGCACAGTGAAGAGAGCATAAACACCCTTCAATTTGGTGTTTCTTAGCTTTTGTATGTAAATCTGCAGCCTTCAACAGTTTTAAATACAGTTTGTGTGTATTATAGATAAAATAAAAGTAGGAATGTGGGATTGTGTTAAAATAGTCAGCAGGCTTTTCAAAGCCCATTTTCTTTCAGTGTTGACACTTCTTGCTTGAGTGGGTTGGAAAACTGACAATATAATGTATATTGTATAAAGAACAATATACATTATATTGTCATATCACCATAGTGGATATATCAACTTTTTTTCTTATCATTCTGTTATCTGTAATCTCTCACTAGCAGTGAAGATACAGGGTTATGGCTTCATAAACAGACTAACTGCGCTCCTCTGTTCATTTTCCAGGATTTTCTTAGCATGCTGTTGGAAGACTTTCCTAAACAAAAAAAGTAAGTAAGAACTGGGCTAGAAAAGCCAAGAAGATACGTAGAAATAAGATTTTAATATATGCTAGCCAGAAATAGTGCTAGCCTGAAGATTCCCATTACTACATACACAAAAATTTACAAGACTCACTGTGGTTTTCCTATAGCATGCTCTCCCCAGACAGTGCCTTTAACTTGCATATTAGGTCAGAGCTGATGTCCTGTGTTCACTATGCAATCTGAAGTGCCAGGCATAGCTGCTTGCTCAAACTAACCTGTGATTTTTCTGCTAGCTGCTTTTGGCACATGGCATCCTAGAGCAAGGATGCCTGAACTTTGCTGTGAACCTGGGACACCAGAAAAGATGGATTTTTCTCAAGCAGTAGTCTGGTATCATCCCCTCTCAGTCATACATTGTACTGCATGAGGAAAGATGGAAAACATGAATGGAAATGGAGCATTAATTGCCTGATATGTCCTTCAAAATCGTGCTGTGTGTGACTGTGACTGGTTGAAGACGATAGTCTGTAGCAGCACTTTGAGGCTGTCCCTGCTTATATTTTGGTTTGTTCTGTGCTGTTCTAGACTGTGCTACAAATACAGACTCTTTTGTAGTGGAGCTTTACATGTTGTAGTTTTTAAAAATATTCACTTGAAAAATACAGTGTTGAAGGCCAGGATTGCAAATGTGTTCATAACTCTGTGTGAGTGCTTTGGAGAAAAAAAGACGATATTCATAGAGGTCAAATGTATTGAGTCTTTTAGCAAAACACTTCTGTTCCTAACGGTTGAGGAACAGAGAAGCTAGTTATCATTGAGAAAATATGTTTTGTGGCATCTCAGTTCAGTTTGGGTGCTTTTACATTCTCCAGTGATGTAATGGATAATACTCTCTATATATGATTTGATATCAATATATTTTCTAGCCTAAATAAAATGTTGTATATTATATGGAATAGATGTGAAAGTGATATTTTTAATGATATGATTATAACTTGGTGTGTTATAAAAACCTAATGTTCTCCTTCCTTTTATTTTTCACTTGTGTTTCTCTGAACTCCAAACCCAGTGCAAAATGTTGTTGCATAACCATCCATTTTTCTGCCTAAAAATATACTTAAACTTCCAATGAGACTAATGCAAAAGAAGCATGGCTTAATTTGTGATTCATCACATTCCAGAATGTATGAAAAAAATTCAGGTATCTGGCAATTCATTTTACAGTCATATATATAGTGTATTTGAACTATCTGTTGCCAAAATTACTTGGCAGTAAAATTACTTTTTACTTTTAAAAATTACTTGGTAACAGCAGCAATGCAAGGAACCTTGATATACAGAACGCCTTTATTTCTTGTCTACTGGTAGGATGCTTTTTTCATTCTTGAATGCATTCTGTGGCTAGTACAGAAATACTCATCTGAGGTAAAAGGAAAGGGAGGAAGGATAAAAATCAAGTATTTTTAGAGCTAGTCTACTGATGAGTGCTTTTTTGCAAAAAGTTTCATGTAGGAATGAAGTGCATTTCAATATTAGAGCAAAAATACTTCGGAGCACATTAAACCTCTCAGGCTTGTGGAGTTCTACCAAGTAAAATTTAAATGTTTAAACTACATATGTCAAACTTGACAAATATTAAGCACTCTAGTACACTGAAGTTTGTAATGGAGGCTTGTCTTAATCATAAAAAAAAAGAAGTAAAGACACATTTGTAGTAGGTAATCAAACCAAATCTTGCCCTCAGCTGTGACAACAGGGGTAAATTGTGTAGCTAGTAATAGAACTTGGCTTATGGGAGGCTTATGTAATGAGAACAGGATGAATATTGGCAGAAAACTATCATGAAACAATGGGGAAATTTTCTGTAGTCATTACACTGTAGTAATGTAGCTTTAGCTTTCTACTATTGGATACAGAGACTGGATCTAAAAGAGTCTCCCCTCCAAGTACTTAATTCCTTAATTCCTTTAGTTTTTATTCAAATGAGATTTTTTTTAGTACATTCCTAGTGATGAGTTGCTCCAAGATCCAGATGTAACTTTTTATTGATTTTTGCTGCCTTCTGTACTTGGCGGAGCTTTATGCCTACTTCGTAGGGCCACTTCACTTCTTTCTCTGATTCAATTATACTGGCATGTTAGCTGCAGGAATCCATGCTGTGAGGCAGAATCCTTCTGTTTCTGCACTGCAGCTGAATACTGACAGCAGATAAGCTGAGGAGTACCTTCTGGTCCTTTATAATTTCTTAACTTCCCTTTAAGACTGATTATTTGTCTGAGTGAAGGACTAATGGAAAGAATGACAAACAAATATTGGTCATTGTCCTTCTCTGTTTACACAGCCTTTAAAAATACTACATGCACTGGCTAGAGTCTCACATTATCTTGGCCTTTCTGTGGAAAATCTACAATACTTCCCACCTGTAACTGAGGCATTTTATTTACTTATATAATTTGAAACTTCACTACATTGAAACAAACCAAACCAAACAAACGAAACACCAAGAAACCCCCCTCTTATGTGTCTGTGTATCAAAGTGCACTAAATTTGATAAAACAAACTCCAGTGACTCTATTCTCCCCAAGGTTTACACCCACAGTCTTTGCTGAAAGTTGATCCTTTCCACATCTGCCCAACATGTGAGCTGTGCAAAGAATCAGTGTTTACCCTTGTAACAGTGGGTTTCACCAGTCTTAGATAAATCAGTTGCTGCTTGTGCAACTTTATGACTGCAAAAATTTTTTGAGCAGCTGTGCTCTTATTTTTATTTCATTTCATTGATTGAAGTAAACAAATCCACTAAGAACCTATGGTTTTTATAATACATGATGCACAAAGGAAGGCTTGTGCTAACAGTACAAATAGCAGAGCTATTTGTACTGTTAATAACCCAGGTTTGCTAATCACATTCCTTGGATATCTTCACAAATTGTAAATTAAGTGTTAAAATAATGCTGCAATTTCAAACTACTCAGCTATATAGGGGTATCTCTTTCTTTCATGTTTGCTTTCTTTGGTTTACCTGCACATTGTTGTGAATGTGGTGATTTTGAATGAGACAAATGGCTGGTAGGCCCTTAACTACTGAAGCAAATAATAGTGAAGCATTATTCCCAGTGGTTTTGAGGCCTCATTTTTTTATTTCCAATTAGCGAAAATATATATGCTAGATAAAATCCAAAAAAAATTTATCTGCAGGAAGATGTGTCTGGTTGACAGAATCACTAATGGGTCATTGTGATTTGATTTGCTCTAATTATGCCTCCATATTTAGCTGAAATAGCTAATTTTGGAAATTACTGATGTGTATAAAAGTATGATGAAGCAGATATGCTTGTTTAAGTATTTTCAGTATTTCAAGTATTTGGATATAGCAGACTTTTCTATCTTCCTTAACCTTAAAAAAAAGGTTGCACACTTTCACATTTTTTCTCCTTGATTTAGGCATTAAGTGGGTTTATGTTAAAGTTTGCAGAGTATCTTAGAGCCTTGTGCAGTGAAAACTTCATGTGTAGCCATCTTTTAGAGCACTGATTTTCAACTATCATTAATGTTAGTATTTTACAGACTTTGTTTTAAAATATTGTATCTGAACCCTGTGTGTGATGTGAGATTATTCCTAGGCTGATCTGGCTTATCATCTAAACAAATAGACAAGAGAAGAGATAATGAATGTAACCATGTTCTCATTTTACAGTAGAGAATTGTTGTAAACAGCAATTGAAGAAACTTGGTCTTGTAAGAGTTAGTGCTAATCAACTCAACTGAGATCCCACTGTCCAATACAGAACCTTAACCAGAAGGCCATTCAAGAATTCACACAAACACCAGATTTAAGTCCTTACAGATGCTTAACTGCAACATAAGCAGGTGGTAAATGCCCTTACTGAACTGTAGCCTCTACAAATATCAGGCTCTCTGTTCTTTCTCTAGGACACTTGTTTTGAGATGTCAGTCTGTTTTTGATAACTTTTTGGGGTTATTTCTAAGTCAACATCTTCATAGTTCTTCAGTACTGACAATTAAGAGATTCAGAGTAGGTCTTTGCAATGGTCTGCTCATTACTAATGTTTTTTTTTTTAATTAGTGAATGTCTCTTAAAGAAGTTGGTTTGTTTTTTTTTTTTGATAAGTGCCAACAAGAATATCCTAATTTGGAATTAAACAAAGTATTTGGGTGCAAGTACAAAGAAGATTGCATATGGTCATATGACAGGTGTTTTTGTGAAACTGTGGGTGCTGCAGGCAGAGAAAAAGCAGTGTTACTGGTTTTGCCCTTGAGGAAAATGACAGAGTTTTAGGACAGACTCAGAAACTTTCTAGTGGTTTCTGCCTAGCTTAGTGTGGTGTCAAAACACTGTGATTCCCCTCAGTGTCATAAGCTCATATCAAAGCCAGTTTTTGAAATAGAGGGTATATTAAGCAACAGCTCTAGACGGCAGATATAACACAGGTTATTTTGTTGAGATTTTTTTCTCACACTATTATAGGTTTAGTTACTGGGGATGGGAGAAAAAAGGGATTAACTGACATGGTAAGGCTGTCTTTCTTATCCCTTGGTAAGACAAATTAAATATGCAACTAAGGGAATTTTCCCCAGCTTGTAGCTCTGCTTCAGCATTAGAACACTAAGCTGTATTGGGTTAAATTCATGCAATAACAAATAACAAAAATTTTTATCTTGCTTATGCTTCTTGAGGCAGAATAAATGGTACAATCCAAGTGATCTACCTTTGCCTATGTAAAATTGTGATGTCCAGTTTTAAGATAGTTCTGTATGCACCCTTTTTAGTTACCAGACAGAAATAAGAAATCAAGACCATCATCTTCTTCTGGGGAAAGTAAATGGACTGACTGTTTGGAAATATTTCTCTTTATCAATATTCCCAGTCAAGGGGCTCAGCTAATCTGAGTGAAGACTAGACACCAGTTTTTAGAGCACAGTGGTAAGATGAAGATAATTATAGTCTGAGGGATTGGCAGTCAAATATTCTAAATGTAATAAGTTTGCACAAATAACAAGGAACAAGTCTGGATGTTTAGTCTTTTATTTTAGTGTAGAACACTACACAAGCATCACATATATGTTCAGTTTTCTGTAGGAAATTGATTTATATCATGATCTAACACACACAATGGTAATTTCCTGAAAATTCAGAATCCTGGCTATGTAGAAATGCTCCTTCTTGACTGCTGTGATTGTTTAAATCATATGATCAGTTAAAATTGTTTATTGGGTTGTTTGCCTGCCTGATTCAGAGCTTAGAAATGGCTGTTCTTTTCATGAATGCTTTGTTGGTTGAGTCTGTATTACACATGTGAAAGTAACTGCAAACAATAGAATGAGTCTTGACAGGCATTACCATGCACAGGACCGTACACATTTGTTCTGATTCTCAGAATATTTATATTCATTGAGGGCTCACTCAACTTCCTTTTTTCAGTACTTGCGGATGGGATTTTTTTTAAATAATTATTTTGTTTATTTATATTTATTTGGCTTCCCTGCAAGTTGAGAAGTCTTCCACCAGATTTGAAGTAAATACCACAGAAGCTGCCTACAAAAATAAAAGTGCAAATACAGTTTCTGAATTTACACTTAGGCTTGTGGTTATTTCAGTCTCACACAGCTTTGTCCTGACAAACTATTTCCTTTTGTTGAAGCTCCAGACTATTCTATGATTTCACTGTGAATGTTATCAGGATATAAAGAAAGTGCAGAAAGGACAAAACTAAAGCATATTAGACACTTAGTAACTTTGAGAATTAATATCCATCAGTGCTTTTTAAAACCCCAAAGTTTATCCATGTAACAATAAGTAGAACACCCATTCTTACTTTACATGTTTCATAAATGTAGTTTACCACATAACACTTTCTCTGTCAATCCTTATAAGCACTGAATTTATGATTTGAGTTTTAAGTACACAAAACCTGATCTACCTCTAATTTGCTCATAAGGCCTCTGATGGTTTTACTCATTAAAGAGCCCAAGAGTGTTGTACCACTTCAGTATAACCAGTACATGAATTTGGAGATTTTGCCTAGCATCTAAAGTGTTATTTTTCACATGAAAAAAATGGGTATTTTTTTGCCTATCTTCTATTTTTTTTTTTTAAGGTCTGGGTTAACCGTAGAAAGTATCTTCCAGAACTGGCTTGATACTTCTGGAATACCAAAGGTAAATATAAAATACCATGTCTACAGTTCTTTCTGGGGTCTTGATTTTCTCATTACATTATATGGTTTTTAAATCACTACCTGAACTTATAACAGGTATGATATTAAATAAACAGTTTTGATGATGACTACTTTTCCACACCTTTGTATGGCTTTAGCTTTTACCAATTGCAGGTTTTTTCTTCTCCATTTGTCTCAACAAACCTGCCAAAGGGCAAATCTTACAAAATTTATCCTATAAATTAATATTATAGTCATATGAAAGTATACTTTACAGTATAATGATAGAGTCTACAAAATATAAGGAGCATTGTTCACAGTTGTTGCAATATGAATTACTTGAAAGCATTACTGACAGCAGTATTTAAATGTTAAATTATTTGTACTTTGATAACTTGTGAATTTTATGACTTGCTTATAAATCTGCTGCATAGATAACATCTATTATTGGTGTTCCAGCATTGAGAATGATCTTTGTTTTCTGCTTTTAATACTAAAAGATTCTATATTCATATTTTAAATTCTGTGAACTGGAAATGCTTCGTTGTGTCTGTGCTATATAAAGTCTCTGATTATTCATTGTGAACCAAAACTGTGATAACAAATGATTTTTACATTAATCTTTACATTAATCTTCGTAAACCCCAGTTTTATACAAAGTAATTTTTCAGCATATGCTCGGGACTCTGTTTCTAACTGATTTCCCCTAAGCAGGCATCCCCTAGGTTTCTTGTGATTTATCCTGCCTAGTGCTTGAATTTGTTTCCACTTTCATTAGTATTTAAAAAAACCCCACCAACTTTTAAAAGTTAGAATGTTAAGCTCTGGTTTCCGTGTGCAAAATGCAGAGGCTTAGGCAGCATGACTGAGTGAGCATGTCTGCAGGTAGAATTGACAAAATAACTGGAGAGCTCTGACAGTGCTCAGAGAACCTGATCTATACCCAGACACTGTGGTTGAGCTCTTCCCTTGACAGCTTGAGAGATGTGCATGTCCACTGATCCCTGTATGCTGTAGAAGGCTTTTGGGAAAGATGTACCCCGAGATCAAAATGTTTTGAGACTATTTGAATATGCTCTAAAATCAAGGCAGAGGTTGTTTTTTTTGGTGTAACGTTATTGAAAATAAAATTAACTTTAATTAGAAGGGAGGAAAGGAAGGGGCAGTTTCATGCATCTTGATGCTCAGTCATTTCCTAGAAGAGGACCTTGATTTTAATTCTATGTTCAACCAAGGTTTTGTTTTTGGTAAAAAAACTGCACACATTGTCCAAATGCCAATTCAAGTATATGGGGGAGTATATTGATGTTGCATAGCTGTAGCTGTAAGAGGCTGATCTGGCTCCTGAAATGTAAGAGTTTTCTTGCATTTTATCTACACATATCTTTTTGAGGATGTGCTTTATTAATGTCTGACAATCAATTTAAAATCACAAATTAGGAAAATAGGAGCAGACTAAAGCATTGGAAATTATTTTGACTGATGTGCAAACTAAAGTCTGTTTTCCTGAGTACCATAAGTTGCTCAGATGAATAGTGAGTTTCATTATGCCCTGCAGGTATTTGTTATTTGTGTAAACAAAATATGTATCAAAAATATTTCCCCACCCAGCAGGTTTGCAAGTTGTTTTAAATTTTCTTTAACGACTACAGAGATTTCCCTGGTAATTTAGCTGTTCTGTATAAAATATGTCAACAGGAATTTTTCTAATTTAGTATTCTACTTCTGAGCATCAGCATGCTGATGCTGACCTCTTCTCTCTCTCTCTCTTTCTCTCTCTCTCCAACCCCTCAATAATATTGTTGATCATAAAATTATAAATGCTTTGGGTTGAAAGTGACATTAAAGATCGTGTAGTTCCAACCCCTCTGCCATGGACAGGGACACCTTCCACTAGACCAGGTTGCTCAGACCCCCATGGAACCTGGCCTTGAATACTTCCAAGGATGGAGCATATGGAACATACACAGCTTTTCTGGGAAACCTGTTCCAGTGCCTCACCACTCTCACAGTAAAGAATATATCATATCTGACCTAAACCTACTGTCTCAGTCTGAATCCATTCCCCCTTGTCCTGTTACTACATACTCTGTAAAATGTCTCTTCCCATTTTTCCTGTAGGCTCCTTTCAGGTACTGGAAGGCTGCAATTAGGTCACCCTTTCTCTTTTCCAGGCTGAACAAACCCAACTCTCTCAGCCTTTCTTTGTGCTCGATCTCTATGATCATCTTGGTGTCCCTCCTCTGGACTCCCTCCAACAGTTCCATGTCCTTCCTGAGCTGGGGACCCCAGAGCTGGATGCAGGGTTCCAGCTGGGGTCTCACCAGAGCAGAGCAGAGGGACAGAATCCCCTCCCTCCCCTGCTGCCCACGCTGCTTTGGATGCAGCCCAGGACACGTTTGGCTTTCTGGGCTGGGAGTGCCCATGGCTGGGTCATGTCCAGCCTCTCACCCACCAGCACCCCCAAATCCTTCTCACAGGGCTGCTCTGATCTGCTCATCTCCAGCCTGTGCTGGTACCAGGGGTCTCCATAGCCCAATTGCAGCACCTTGCACTTGGTCTTGTTAAATCTCATGAGATTCCCATGGGCCCAGTTCTTGAGCTTGTCCAGGTGCCTCTGGATTGCATCCTGTCCTTCAGGTGTGTCAACAGCACCACTCAGCTTGGTGTCATCTAAGCATTTGCTGAGGGTGCTCTTGATCCTTATGTCTATGTCATTAATGAAGATATTAAGTAACACCGGTCCCAGTACTCACCCCCGAGGGACCCCACTTGTCATTGATACCCATTCAGACTCTGAGCCATTGACCACTACCCTCTGGATGCAATTGGCCAATCACCTTCTTATCCATCTAATAGTCCACTCATCAATTCCCTCCCTCTCCAATTTAGAGAGAAGGATTTTGGGTCAAAGGCTTTACAGCAGTCCAGATAAATGACATCTGTAGCCCTTCCCTTGTCCATTGATGGAGTCATTCCATGAGAGAAGGCCACTGAGTTGGTCAGGCAGGACTTGCCCTTGGTGAGGTTCTACTGGGTGTCTCAAATCACCTACCTGTCCCCCATGATCTTCCCAGGCACAGAGATGATGGTGATGACAAGTCGGTAGTCCCCAGGATCCTCTTTTTTGCCTTCTAAAGATGATTTATACTTACTGTCTTCATCACTTTTCAGGGTCTTATGGGAACCAACTTCCACTTTATTGAAAGAACTGGAGTTGTCATTCAGTGAATAGGAAACCTTATTTCCTTTGTGCTTTATTAAATCATTAGAGGAGCATTTATTCCTGAAATTCAGACTGTAGAAGTTGCTTAGTAGCTCTCAATATGTTAGTATCTATTGTGTAAGTATGACTATAATTACTGACTACAGAACTGTAAATACTGGAGATCTACTTATGTGGTTTATAGGACCTGATACAGAAATCCCCCTTAAAAGTATTTAGATTATTTCAGCAATCTAATAACCTGGCTAATTTGATGAATCTATATCACAACTTACATGCAGCTTAACTCCCTGCATTATAAATAGTAGTCCAGGAATGGCACAGAATTTAGTCCCTCTCATGTGGTTTATGGGTGAGTGGACTAGGGTGTGTTCACAGGAAGGTTTCTGTCAGCTCCTTTGGGCACAGTCATACAATAGAGCCAGTCCATCAGTGTGAGCAGGATTACACACTACAACTTCTTTCAGTACTAGAGCAACTGAAAAGCAGCTGGTGGATATCTGCTTCAAAGATGTCCCAAAGGCACAGAAGCAGCATCCTGCACCCTACACACAAAATCCAACAACTTTCCACTTATAACCCTTGTTTTACTGATTCTGGAGTCCTATAGCACAACAGTTAAAGTTACTCTTAATACTGCAGCTTCTCCTATGAGAAATTACTTGACCAAGCATTTAAAGATTTTAAATTTCAAATACTAAGACTTCACTGCATTTTCAGAGGAAATCTTACTGGAGAGACTATACTTTGTAATGGAATTGGGAAATGTGCATCATGCTGTATTTAAGTCCCAACATGATTCCTCTGTATCTTTCTCATATAAGAATTTTTTACTTTAATACTTGCTGTGGTGTTTCTGTGTTTTTTATTTCCTTGTTTTGGTGGATTTTGGACAGGAAATTAATGTCATTCAAAGAAAATTCACCTCAAGTGGTTCATTTACAGCATTAGCTATCAAGGTGATTTCAAGAATTTTCTTCTGTGTTTATATTCAAATCTACCCCTGTATGCAACTAGTACTCTTTAAAATTCAGTAACCAAATGATCACTTAAAACCAGAGTTCTTAGCCACCCCTTAGCTCACTATCTTCACAACAGTGTCTAGCTTAAGGACACTCTAAGGGTATAAAAAAGTATGCAAAAGACGTGTAAGAGTAAATACTTTCCACTCTCCAGACTGCTGAAGCAATTTTACAATCTTCCTTGTAGTACAGGAATCTTGTATTCTTTACGTTTTGTATTCTTTACAATCATAAGTCATGTCATCTGTCTAACTGAAGATCCTGTACTCCTTTACCTGTGCTTTGTTACATTTGCCATTCCAAGCTCTTTCTACAACTCTGTCCAGGGAACTGCAGAGATACAGATATAGATTATATAGCTAGATAGATACAGATAGATACAGATAGATATAGATATAGATATAGATATAGATAGATATAGATAGATATATGCCCCTTTATTCTTGCAGCTTAAAACTATTGAAACTTTAATATTTGTCAATTTCTATTGCTGTTTCAGTTTTGGAAAAGTTATCTGGTCTTTTCTAAATACTGGGCTAGTTTCCAGGCTCAGGTATATACCAGCAGTAATCAAGAATAACTTGATTTAAGGGAGTCATACAAATAAATAAAATCAGAAGTTGGCTTGCTGCCATGAAAAAATAATCCTGCATGCCAGCTAACATTTCCAATTTGCTATTTTGTAAAGTATTAAAGATTAATGCTATGGGGAAAAAATGTGGTTATAACCTGACCAATTCTTTCTTACACGGAAGAGTGCCACTGCACAATGCTTGATTTCAGGCTGGCTAAGCAGGCTTTTCTCACACACAAAACAATAAGGAATATAAAAGATGAAAAGAAAGCATTTCTCAAATACAAGCTTTCATGAGGGTTTTTTCCTGGGAACACATCACGGTGGTGTTAAATAAGGTGAAGCACATTGCATGGTTGAAAATACCTTTTATCAAATCATGCAACCTTCTGTATGTACTTCTGTCTCAGCAGTGAGTCGCTGGGGCACTATAGCAACTCTTCATCATGTGCAAATAGTAGTGAGTTAATACCACTAACTTTAGACAATGAGTTACACTGGCAGGGAGTTGAATCAGAAGGACTAAATAGCTTTACAACTGGAAAACACCTATGAAATCACTGCAGTCACTTCCTACCTGCTCAGAATGATTTGTTTTCCTAAGTACAGTTCTATTGTTTCCTTCAGTATATGCAGTGTTTAATTAGAATTTAAGGCTAAAAGGCTATATGCTTCTTTAGAAAGATTTTCTCAGCTCTGCACAAACTTGTCTTTGTCTTATATTGCCCATTTACTATTACCTGTTTTTTTTTTTATTCTACACTAGGTAATTAACCTTTTTAAAATAAGCTTAAAATCTTTCCCCCTTTTTGAACTCTGTTGTACACTGTTTGACAAATAGATCAATAAACATTAGGTAGTCTCTGCATTGCATAAACTTCTAAATGTATTTCTTTAACTCATTCCAGTTTTCATCACTTTTTCTTTTGCTTTTGAAATGGTACATGCTATTATTTACTGGTGAATTTCCTACCTTGATCCTTTCTTGCCTCTGTATTTCATTTGATATCTTGTATAATGAAAATCATCTTCTCTACATTCACTCTCTAGTTCAACAAAAAAAAGGAGGAGGAAGGAAAATAAGAAGTGTGGTTGGCCTCCTTCTTCATGATTTTTAGTTTCTTACACTGTAACCTACAAGTCTCAGTATCACAGAATGAGTCCCGCTAAAAGGGACCACAGGGGTCACCTGGTCCAACCTCCCTTCTCAAGCAGGGTCATCCTAGAGCACATTCCACAGGATTGCATCCAGGCAGTTCTTGAATATCTCCAGTGAAATATTCAAGGGAGGGATATCTCCAGTGAGATATTCAAGGGATGTTGTGAGGGAGACTCCACAGTCTTTCTGGACAGCCTTTTACAGTGTTTGGTCACCCACACAGTAAATTTCTTCCTTGGGTTCAGGTGGAACTTCCTCTGATCATTTTCTGCCCATTGCCTCTTCTGCTATTGCTTGGCACCACCAAGGAGAACCTGGATCCATCCTCTTGGCACCCCCCTTCAGATACTCACAGACACTGATGAGGTCCTCTCTCAGTCACCTCTGCTCAAGGCTGAACAGGCCCAGCTCACTCAGCCTTTCTTCATAAGTGAGATGTTCCAGTTCCCTACTCAACTTCTTAGTGCTCCTCTGGACCGCCTCCAGGAGCTCCATGTCTCTCTTGTCCTGAGGAGCCCAGAACTGGACACAGCACTCCAGCTGTGCCTCACCTGGGCTGAGTAGCAGGGTAGGATCACTTCCCCTGACCTGCTGGCAATGCTCTTCCTAAAGCACCCCCAAACACCATTGGCCTTCATGGCCACAAGGGCACACTGCTGGCTCATGGACAGCTTGTTGTCTACCAGGACCCCACAGAGCTTCTTTCCTTCTCCACAGAGCCGCTTTCCAGCAGGTTGATCTGAGGTTATTCCTCCCCAGGTGGAGTAACACTTGAATTTGCAGACCCTGAATTTGCCTTTATTGACTTTCAGATGGTTTATCTCTGCTCATCTCTCCACCCTGTCGAGGCTCTTCTGAAAGGCTACACAGCCCTCTGGGGTATTGGCCACTGTTCTCAGATTTGTGCTGTCAGTGATCTGCTGAGGAGGCCTTGTCTGAGTCACTGCTGAGCAAACTGAACAGCACTGGGCCCAGTTTTGACCCTTGGGGGACACCCCAAGTGCCAGGCTCCCAGCTAGACTCTGTGACAACAAACACAACCCTCTGGGATCTGCCATTCAGCCAATTCTCAGTCCACCTCACTGTCCACTCATGTAGTCTGCACTTTGTGAGCTTGCTGGCGAGGTTATTATGGCAGATGGTGTCTAAAGCCTTGCTGAAGTCCAATTAGACAACATCCCCTGCTCTTCCCTCATCCATCCAGGTAGTTAGTTGCCCCATCATAGAAAGCAATCACGTTGCATGAGTTACCTTATGTCATATGATAAAACAGCTTCCAGCTTTAGGATAAGCACCCCAAACATTGCCTCACAATTACAAAAAATTGAAAGAGGTGATAGCACTGTTGTATCCTTCTCTGAGTCCCTTTTGTTATTTTAACCTCTCATTATAGTTTAATTCTCACTCACTATTCCACCTTAAACACTATTCCACCTTAAACAGTATTTCCTGATTAAGATTGGAATTGCCAACAGATATTTCAGAGTATGTACAGCTCTTAGTGTATCTTATGAGACTACTGCACGATGTTTTCTAATCTTGAATGAACACTGGAGTACAGCTTCCAGCAGTTACAGCAGTAAAAATTTTTCCTTTTTTTTTTTTTTTTAAATTATTTTTTATTTTTGCCAATTCTTTTCTCCTATCTGCACTGCTTTTTGTGGCTGTGATAAAGCAGTAGTTTAATATCCATATACTAAAGGACTTATTTGTAAATCATCAGCATGTCTGGAAATACACAGAGGGACCAAAAGAAATCTTCTAGTGGTGAATATTAATTTATTAATAGTATTTCTGGTTTTGTTTGTAAATTTATATGGTCTAGTGGAATGTGCCCCTACCTATGGCATATGAGTTAGGATTATATAGTCTTTAAGGTCCCTTTCAATCCACACCATTCTGTGATTCCATTATTGTCCTATTTGAAAAAGAAATGGATTGCAAAGGAAAATCATAGCAAAACTGTTTAAAATTTTGAACTGAAATGTAATTTTTGAAGGGTTCTAAATCAATGCGAGTATTTCTGTGGTTTTATAAATTTTAGGAGGATGTTACAGCAGCAGTTCAAGTACTTAATATGATTTCTGCTAAAGCAACATGTTGTTAAGAAGGGGCCTGGCTTTTGCCTCAGTTATAAGCTTTATAGATTTCCTGTTTCCTTTTACTAAGACAAAAGTACAGGTGAAGGGATAGCTCTACAGGAAAACACTTCACAGGGTAGCCGTTATGGTCAATAACTAACAAACCAACCACACTGAAATATTTTTTAAAAGAATACTCTTACTAAATTCTTGGATTATCTTTAGCAGTTGTTCACCCAGGTTTTACAGAGAGTACCCAAACATTTTTCTGGCATTAAAATCACTATTATGGGATGTAAATGGAAGCTAAAGCTATGGGTTGTTAACACTTGCTATTTCTTGTTATTGTTAGTTATGCCTTATCTTGCCATTTTTCTTTCTGGATGTACATAATAACTACATATTTGTAGATGGCAACATTGGAACCAAATACATAAGTAAAATGCTCATTTTTTGCTGAGATACAGTAAATGAGTATGTATTGGCAGTGAGAATGATCTGTTAAGTACAAAAATCTCATTCAAATATAAATGATCTGGAGAAAAAACAGGAGAGAGGTATAATTTTCTTATGTACTTAATAGAGTTCAGTAGTGAATCTGTTAGAATTAGTTTCAAAACTGCTATTAAATATTAGTCCCAAGACCAAAATGTTACTGTTTAAATACTGAAGTTTGAGGCTTACTCCTTGGTTAGTGTTTTATCTGAAGATAAAGATTTTTGTGTGTATTTTACTATGAGTACAGAGAATATAACTGATTCAACTGATGGTTGAATTCTGTTTGAGAAATAATCTGAAGAAAGCATAGCAGCTACCTTAAGATATGTACTTATTCTTCCACATGGAAACCACACACCACTGAATAATAGGCACTTCCCCGCAAGAAAATTTGCTTGTTAGTTTTTCCTTTTTTCATGTTAGCAAAGTTGCAGATTGGAAGATGGAACGATCTTTCCAAAGTTCTTAAAAATTTAATTGAGTATCAGTCAACAATATAAATCATTAAAAGTCTTCTGTAATGATAGCGAGCACAATAAGAAAGTTTTTGAATATGAATCACCAGTGCTGAGGTTTTTCTGAAATTATCAGTTGTACTGACAACATTGCATCTCATTTTCTTAGAAGAAGGGATTTAGGAAAATATAAAAATGTAATCAATGTATAGCAATGTACAGCATGCATAAAAGTCA
The DNA here is from genome assembly GCA_013400855.1 of Buphagus erythrorhynchus. NCBI lineage: Eukaryota > Metazoa > Chordata > Aves > Passeriformes > Sturnidae > Buphagus > Buphagus erythrorhynchus. The sequence goes on along the minus strand of VZTT01014748.1, from coordinate 4,820 downwards.
GACGAATCATGAAGATAAATCAAGAGCGACTTTATGTTCTTGACTCTTTGAAAAATGCTTTAGATAAAGACTATCCACCTGAAAGTTCTTGTAGATAGATCATAGTATATAGAGAATTTGGTATTTTGTTTGTAACAAGCTATCAAAAAAGTTTTAAGGTCAGTTATTATTTAAATAGATTCTCTGTTGATGTAAAGAAGGTTGTTGGCATAAAATGGCCTTGTAATTTACTAAGCCATTCCATACACACAACAGTGGTGTATTTTAGTTTCTAGAATAGTTCAAAAAGTTGAAGAAAATAGCTTATATTGGAAAAAAACCCCATGACTAAAGGTCAGTAAAGACCCAAATTTATTACAAAGCTCTTCAAGTTCAGGCATGGTTTAGTCTTGTTATAATTTCAGACGGTTTGATGTAGGTTTTTTCTGCATTGCATATGATTACTGATTTAGAGAAAACCAAAGACATTTGAGATCTGTGTGACATTGTTACACAGTATTGTGTGATCACATTCTAAAACTGGGTAACATACTGCCTTAGGTGAGGTGCTCACATAGCATTGAGTAACTTGGTGTCTAGGCTGAATGTAGATAGTAATTTTTTTAATTTAGATTTGAAAGCATTGGCCATAACATTTTAGTGCCTCTGTTGTTCTAATTTCTAAAAGTGAAGTTTAAAACAGAGTTTTAGGAGTCTCCATTAATTGAATAATTAAGAAAAAAATGCTTTTGAGATGCTCAGCTGGAACCATGAGTCTACATTAAGGATGCAAAGGATGTTTCACTGGTTTTAGTTTAATGACCTACTGAAACACTGGCTTGCCTCTTGTCTTGGTTTGAAAGACAGGTATCTGCTAAAAGGGACAAGAGCCTCTTTTTTAAAGGAGAGTATAAACCCCCCCTTTTCCCTTCTTCCCTTTACTATGATTTTCGGAATTAAAGAGCTCTCAGGCAGAGATATGGGGGTAGGAATAACAGTCCTTTACTGATACATATATATATAAAAGAGAAACAGAAACACAACAATAACGGCAAGATCAACAGCAACAGAGCAGGAAGCCCCATAAACAGTAAACAGTTCTGGTTGTGGACCCCTTCCTTTGTGGTGTGATTACCCCTCTGATGTTCCAGTGAGCAGGGAGCAAGCGGTGGGTCCCACGTGGCTGCAGGGGCGCTGCGGGGAATGGCGTCTGTGTCCCAAAATGGGAAAGGGCAGAGGGGAGAAGCCGCTCACAGGTCCTGGCGCAGGGTCAGTCCTGATGCTCCAAAAAGACGTGTTGAAGTTGGTAGGAGATGCGGGAGAGTGTCTGAGCAGGGAGATCCCAGAGTCAGGGAAAGCAGCTCCCAGCCTCAGCGTGGCAGAGCCGAGCAAGAGTCGAACCTCCTCTCCGGCCGTCCAGCTCCAAGGCAAGAGGAGCGAGCGGTGCACGAGTGAGCGGCGCCAGAGCACCAGCCCCTCACCTCAGCTCCTTTTTTTCCGGTGTTGCCCCTCTCCTCCCCCCTTTGAGAGAAAACTGTTAACTGAGCTTATGGGTGTAGACCCAAATACTTAGCATAACAATGGGCGAAATTCCACAGAAAGAAAAGGGAAAATTCAACCCTCAACACCTCTCCAGTTAAAATCTAGATTTTCACAAGTGTCCTTCTGTTTTTCTTCAGACTACCTTTCAGGGTTATGCCGCTCAGAGGTAAAGTACTTGTAGTAGTATAGTAAATCTACACAAGTTCAAGAAGTTGAAGTGCATTTGAAACAAATGTCCAATTTCTGAAATAATTGTGGACTGGATTCCATGTGTTTGTTCATTAGAATCTCTCTTAAATTTAATAAATCTCAAGCAGTCATTTTCATTCCCTTTTCCTATTAACTGCACTGCTGAACACAAAAGCTGTGTTATGTGCAGAATGACTGAGCTTGTCCGTTCTAGAAAGGAGTTATGTTTGGTATCTAAAGAACAATAATAGTTTGCTGCCTGACTGATCAATGCTGGATCAAGTTCACATTCCCAAGCTCCCACTCTCTCACCTACGTACATAGGAGATGGAAACATAGCAAACAGAGGGAGGGCAGGCCCTCTTTTACACAGAAATGTTGAACTTAGACTTGCCTAATAAGGACATAGCTGGGCTTGCATGGCAATAAATACAGGTTTTAATTATTGCTTGTAAAACATCTGAAGAAAAGCACAGAAGTTAGCACCAATTAATTTTTAGCCTGTTCATTGTTTTCTTTACTCAGTGGAAACAAACAATAAAGTTTTAAAATATTTTTCATGTTACATTGCCAGAAAATTTTTCTGTATTAGTGTATAACTAGGAAAGAGTAGCCTTTGAGATATCTGAAACCTCTCCAGTTTCAAGTTCCTTGTAAGTAATTTTAGTGAATTGGAACCAGGATATGAAATTACAAGAAGTGAAATGTTACTCTAGGAAACAATATTTGATATCTTTTTAGTTCAGAAAGATAAAGAATTGGGCCTGAAACTGAGGTAAAAATCTTATGTGACAGGAACAAGTTGCTATATACCCTCCAGACTGGTCTATGGTTTTTAAAAGAATACACATTTTACCTCCCGGAAATTTTCCCTAGGCTTTTTAAATAAACTTGTTTGTGACTGGAAGCAGTGAATACCTGGGGAAGATGTACTGCAACATATACTCTGTATCTGAAATCTATGCAGCCCTCTGTGTGCTGACCTAAAAAACTAAGCTGTGGATTCATGTGTAGTGATCCAGTCAGAAACTCAGTGATCCTGAGGGTTCAAATGCTGCTGCTGTATTTCCAGCTGGCTAGAATTGACGATGGAAGTTCTTGCTTTTGAGCCCTATGCTTTTTTTTCAGACACTTTGCAGAAATGCTGAGCTACTGAATATGTCTTGAGAGCAGATGGTAACTAAGTTTGTGTAAACAGTCTTCATTCCATCTCCATCAGCTCATAATCTTCCACATAAGTCAACAGGAGCAATGTTGAGGTATTTCCCAGTTCATGGTACCTTCCTTATCTCCTTTTGACTTAGCCATGATTTAGTCAGACTGAAGACACAGATATTGATTGCCTTCTCTTTAATAATGGAAAATAAGTTATTTTTCTAAAACTTATTCCATCTCCATAAAGAATGAATGCGTTATCTATTCTGTCTACTCCCTTCTAAGGTCAAAGAGGAATTTAAATGCTGAAATGAGAATGTCTGGGGAAAGATAGGTTTAAAAAGTCTATTGGCTGTCATGGTTCAGTTTATGGTTAATTGTCCTTAACATATAGGTTAGCAGTATATCATGGCCAGAGGGCTAGAGAACTTTTGTTTTACAATATGTTTCATTAGTAAAGCTGTCAGAAGTCTTTTTGATTGCTTCAATGGATCACTAAAACTCAAATTTCAATACCTCTGGAAGGTGTATTTTATTTTTTCAAGAAGAAATTCAACAAACAAGTGAGGTTCTATCAAGTAACATCTGGGCCTTAGCCACACACTCTACTAGCTACTGCAAAAAATCCACTCTGTCTTGGCTGAAACTAGAACATTATCCACTCATTATTCTTTACCATTTATATCATGCCCAGATCTTACACCTTCCAACTATATACATATACACAAGCACAGGTATCATTTCTGTAGTCAAGGGCCATCCCTCCAACTTGTTACTGAGTTCATTTAGTCCATAACTGTGGGTTCTGTCCATCCTAGGTGTCTTCCAGGGCAGGAGGGCTGGTGTACTGTTGGGGTTGCAGTCTGCATCAGGAGCTCATGACTGCTGGAGCAGTCCATACTGATTGTTCATGGTAGCTCTGGCATACACTGGTAGTGTCATTCAGCAACCAGTGTTACACAATTCAACATTAGAGACTCTTTTCATCCCAAGATCAAATCCCCTTGAGGTACACATCATATTTCCTTGTCCCTCTGCATCACCCACCAAATGCACTCAGGTCCTTGAGCAAAAATAATCCCAAGGATGGGTTTGCTTTTGCTTGAGGCAGGACTAATCCAAACTGTATTCCCTCAACTTTTCTTGTATGCATTATGGAGACTTTATCCCCTTCTACAGTACACAGGGGTTTTGATTGGGCAGGGACAGCTCTACTGGTAGAGCCTGGGGTGTTAACTAAACCAGGCAGCCTTAGCTAAATGTAGAGCCCAGGGTTTGAATGAACACCACCCATTGCTTTCCATGTAGTTTTTAACAGTCCATTGTCCTGTTCAATCTTCNTGAGGCAGGACTAATCCAAACTGTATTCCCTCAACTTTTCTTGTATGCATTATGGAGACTTTATCCCCTTCTACAGTACACAGGGGTTTTGATTGGGCAGGGACAGCTCTACTGGTAGAGCCTGGGGTGTTAACTAAACCAGGCAGCCTTAGCTAAATGTAGAGCCCAGGGTTTGAATGAACACCACCCATTGCTTTCAATGTAGTTTTTAACAGTCCATTGTCCTGTTCAATCTTCCCAGAGGCTGGTGAGTGATAGGGAATATGATATAGCCACTTAATGCTGTGTTCCCTGGCCTGGTAGTTCAGGAGGTTGTTTTGGAAATGAGTCCCATTGTCTGCCTCAGTTCTCTCAGGGGTGCCAGGTCAGCACAGGACTTTCCAAGGCCCAGGATGGTGTTCCAGTCAATGGTGTGGGGCACGGGATATTTCTCCAGCCATCCAGTGGTTGTTTACAAAAGCATGTAGCACTTGCCCTGGCAGGGCTGCAGGAGTGTGAGGTAACCCATCTGCCAGGCCTTGCTTATTTCTACTTTGACCGTCTTCTACCACACCACAGAGGCTTTATTTGGCCTGCTTGATCCCAGCACAGGTTTCACAGTTATGGATAACCTG
>VZTT01014746.1:5593-53795 GCA_013400855.1 Buphagus erythrorhynchus | reverse complement strand
GGCTGAATTGTTGGGCTTCTGTAGCCAAAGTTATGAAAAAATGACCTTTTACTGAATGGAACATTTATCTGTTTTGTTTCTGTGAAACTATTTTTATGAGAATATTTTAGTTATATGCTCTTTTTTCCTGATAAATGTGAGTTTAAAATAGTTGCTGTACAGTAAAAGTTGTTGAAATTTAGAGCTTTTATGAGATAACACTTCCAGTGTGAGAGATTAAGAGCCTATGAGATTAAGAGCCTATGAGATTAAGAGCCAAAACCCCACAAAATTAAAAGCATTGTAAAAACATGGCTAGAATTTCATGGGGGCTAACTTTAAAAATAGCACTTTTTTGACATTGAAAACAAAATCAGAAAAAAACATGCTCTCACTAATTGTGTGTAGCAGTCTGCAATAGAGCATTGTTTCAGTGTGCATACAGTATTTTTTTTAAAAACCCATCATACACATACACAATAGTTAGGGAAAATACCACTTCAAGACAATTCAGCCAGATGTGCAGTGCTAACCAGTTGCAGCAGTGCAATAGCATTCAAATAACAAGATGGAAAATGTAGAATGCGATCTTTAAAAAGAATCCATTTTTCTCCTCCAAACAGGATACCAGTCTAAGGCTGTGTTGGCATCACTCAAACAGCAGCAATGCTCAGTAGTAGCAGTTCTTGATTTTAAAGTGATTTTTATTTCACCGTTACAAAATCAATCTATTGTATAACTTTTCATCAGGAGATGATACTCTTTGTAAAGGCAACATAATAATGCTCTAAACTGTCCCAGCTTTGTGTTTCATGGTAGGAATTCATGAGTACAGAAAATCACTTAGGACTGAGTAACTAGATTTACTTGAAAGATGTGATGATAATGGTGTTGTCCAAATGTGAGATCTTATGTAGGTAAGGTCTGTTAAGCCTTAACATTTTTTCTGTCACTCAAGGCTGGGTAGCTGTGCATATACTTCTTGGGAAGAAGAGATCAAAAGTGAATGGGGTTTATCTAATTTAAAGTGAAATGTTGAGCCTAGGAAGGGGAATCATATTTGGCTTTATCTAGGCTGAGAAAAAGCTAAGTCAGAGTAAATAAAGGACCTAAATCTGATCTGTAATGGTGCAGTGTCCATTGGTTTCACTTTTGCCAGACTATGGCTCAGATGAATTTGAGTGTGGGTGTTAAACATTTTTAAACAGTATTTCAACAGTTACTATACCTGCTAGTGTCACTAGTTTCAGTGGGAGTCTGTTGGGCCATCTGGAATCCTTTCTACTTTGTTTCTGAAGCCTCTGTATAATAAGGAAAGCACTTGAGTTGAACCCTTTATCAATCTTAATCCATTGCTGTCTGGCAAGAAAACCTGTGAGTATCCATACTGACAGTGTGACTTTGAAATGAGTAACTTGTGCTGGTAATACTCCTTAGGATTGGATTATACTCTATTTTCTTTAAAAAATATTTCTTTTTATAATTTATTTTATTGATCTATCAAAAATCTTTGATAGATGCATGCTCAGGTTAATTATATGAGAAACCAAATAGTTTACACAAAAAATGGCACATAGATACTGTATTTTAAAGTACTGTTAATACAGAGAAATGCTGAAGTTCTGTTCCCCCTGTGGAATTGAAAAAACAGGGTTCTTGTTAAGCTTGACTGTGTGTTTGTAATCAAGGGGAAAGAGAGTACTTTAGAGCAATGGTAATCAAAGGCCATAATCTCTCATCAACCAAATTGATAACCTTCTATTTGAGCATGTTAGGGGGCAGACAAAGTCAAGCTAAGATTGCTGTGCTTATGAGGACATCCAGATACTATCTGACAAATATATTCCCATTCTGGAAAAAAGTAAGCATAATTACCTTGCAAAACATATATGAAGTTCAGCTAATTGGGATTTTATGTGCAAACTGGAAGCAGATGGTAACTTTCAGCAACCTATTCCTAGTCAAGATGAGATATTAAAGGCATTCCTGGTGGTAAAAATAACCTCAAAAATTTGGGCATCATTTTATACCTTACTAAATGAAACATAGTACCTTATATTTCAGAAATTATTTTTATACCTATATACTTCCATATAAAATGTGCACAGATTGGAAAAAAATTGACAGTATAACTAGAGTTGAAATATGTTATATGATGGGGAATGTTTCCTTCTTACTGTAAAACACTCATCTATATCTATAAATATTTCTTCTGCATTTTCAGTCTTGTTTATTGTGAACCAAACTCTAGAATTTAATAGAAAATCTACACTACATTTGCCATTAAATTACCAACGTTATTTATTGTAAAGGAAAGCAGTAGACTGAGTCTGACTTTTCAGATTAACTTGCCAAAATGTTAAGGAATGTTCATTGGGGGACCATTACTTTATTTCCATAGAGGGAGTAAATATATGCACAGCACTTTTGACTGAATTGATATTTAAATACTCCACTTACTTAAATTTGCATGATGAGAATTCTGGAGCACTGAAAATGACAGTGCTAAAAATAACTTACATTAACAAATTCATTTTCTTCATGGAGCTTCCATTCATGAACAATAAAATTTGAAACAAGAAGAAAACTGGGATTTTTTGATTTTAAAGATTGGTTACCATTACTACTGTACTGCAGTATATAGAAAATCTAGCACACTTAACTTGGGCCAAAATGAGCTACATTAAACCACTGAGGCAGATGTAATTTAATACTATCATTTTATGGAGAGGATTGCTTTATTTTGGCTGCTGTCATTCTGGATTTGTGTATATCAAGTTTCTGTGTAATGTAGGGTGAGCTGTTCCAAAAAAATACTAAGCAACACTAATTCTGTTTTACTAACAAATATTTGCCTGTCTCCTACTCACTAATTGTCTTACTTTTAAGGGGTTTACTCTTACACAAGTTTACTTCTTTGAAGGGCTGTGTGAGACTGAAAGGGATTGATCACTGGCTTGGAACATATTAACAGTGACAGTTATATAGGGACAAATTCTGTCACAGTTTACACACTGTCCAGACCCATTATTGCATGAGTGAAAATCAGAGCAGTTGGCCCTTGGCCTCTGTGAGCAAGAAGACTACTAAAGGTGAAACTCCCCTATCTGTCCTCACTCAGATAATTCTTTAGGTTTCTATTTTTAGGAGTTTTTTTATAATTAACTGATCATCTGTTCACTTTCATTATTCCTAGGATATCTAAATATCTTTCTACGTTTAGGTCTTCATGCTTATTACCACTAACATCAAACTGATAGAAAGTAAAATAAATGATGGGGCAACAGAGAATCAAGTGAGCTGTATGTGGGTTGTAATTTATAAGTTCTTTAACTTGAAAGACCAGAAAGACTCAGCTGTAAATCTAAACCTTGAATTTGAGGTGTTTCATATTGAAACATAAGTAGAGAAAAGCACATATTAGTGAGAAGTATCATTTTACTGAAAACTCACTTTTTCCATTAAAAATCCAAAACAAGGTAATATGATGCAGAGCTACTAATGAGTTCTTATTAAAAGAAATCTCTCCATCTAGAGTAACTACACATAAGGCAACTAATAATAAAAAATCACAACCTATCTTTGTCAGACTAAATTATATCTCCACTGATATGATTTCCCAGATTAGATTTTTTGCATGCTGGATAGGAAGTCTTGTGACTCAAAGATAAAATGGATGTAAGTGGTAGCAATTTCTTTCTTTGTAACCCAAGATTGACTTGCTCCTTATCTGGGAGAACCTTAAATTGTTTCAAACAAAAAGCAGGGGTAGTTGGTAGAGTCTTAGATCAAAAGCTAGCCTAGGTCTGCACAGGGGGGGCAGTTGCCTGCTAGACAAATGAGTGTTACCTTCTGCAGTAGGATTCATTCTGGACAGACTTCAGAATTAGGCTTTGCAAACAAACAGCCAAAAAAAATACATTTTGAAAACTGTTAGTTTTAGATATTTCCTAGTGCTCCAACTAACATTGTCTAAAACCTGAGAGCAGCTTCCTTAAGTAATTAATTTACTTAAATTTCTTAATGCTTAATTGTTTGTTAATGAATTGTATGTACTGAGATTCTTCTCCTAGTGATGTGGCTTTATATTGTTTTAATTATGGATATTCTAATTTATTGCTTTGTATCTTTTTTTGTTGGATAAACAGCAAAAACCCCAATGTAAATATATCATGAAACTCATGGATTCTAAACATCTCCCATGGAAGCACAGCCAACCTGGCACATGTACTTGCCAACAGCTATAAAAGTAGTGTTTGTGTGGATGATATTTGGTCTGGCATTCAAAAGCTGCAATATTTAGTGTTTCTTGACAGATCACCAGGGAGACTTCAGGGTTTTACTCACCTGCCAGCTACTGCTGCTGTCACGTTACACTCATCCCTCCCCCGTGTTCAGAGGCTGAACAGAGCCAGTGTGTGAAGCAGCTCAGGGTATTGCTAGAATAACTTCAGGTATTTTCAGTTTCTATCCCAGCTACTCCACTCACTGACCTCACTACAGTCAGCAGAAGGGAACAGTTTGCTTCAGCTATGTCACTGCTAGGTTTGAACAATGGGAATTTGCACAGGAGGAGCAGATATGGTCACATAATTGCTCCTGATGACTCCAGTACACCAACCTCAGGGAAAGAGGTGGAATAGTGGTGCTGAGCTTCTTGAGGTTGCATTACAATGTGCTTATGTTAACACTAATTAACACACATTTTATGTGGCTCATTTGTCACATTAAAATTGCAAATGATACAGTGACATTTTCTCTAAGGTGTCTAAGAGAAGCTGTAAGTCTGCCTTTCTCTTTTCTTACCAACCAAGATGGTTAAACTGAAAAAGATTTAAGAAAAAGCCACATGGAACAATTAAAGGTACAGAATGACCACCATAAAAGTGTGTTAGGACTCTGGAAAAAGTCACTTGTAGGAGGAAGGGTCAGAGATCCATCAAATGATGAATGTAATTGATAGAGTGGATGGGAATCAATTGTTTGTTGCCTCCTCAAGTGTTTAGAGCCAGCAGGTATGAAATAAAGTTAATCAGGTACACATTAATAAACGACAAAAGGAGACAGTTCTTCACCTGACAAGGTGTGGAAATCCTTGTTCCTGGATGATCTACATGTTAAAACTATGCATGAGTTAAAAGGGAGTCTGGACAAATTCACATATAAGAAATTTGTTGTTGGTAACTAAAGGTGCAGAGCTGACATTCAGCCTAGGGAACTTCCTATCAAAATATAAAGTCCTGGGGAAATAAGATCTTTACTTGGCCTCTGGTCCATACTAAGAACCCACATTCAGTTACAAGATACAGGACTAGAAGTGGTATTGGTTTGATCCACAGAGGCTGTTTTTATCTTCATATATTCTATATTTTTATTCTGACTCAAGTCTTTTAATGAATTTTATCTAGTTGAAAATCCTTTACTTAAGGGCACGTGCTCAGGCACATGATGGGACTCTGGGGCTTGTCTTGGGCAGGGCCAGGAGAGGGACTCAGAGATCCTTGGGGGTTCCTTCCACATCAGGATATTCTGAGATTCTGTGATTATATGCACTTCCCTTCTTGACTAGCTTGTTGGGTTCTTTGAAGTTTTTTTGCAGGGAGGTGAGATCAAAGTAAACATCTGATGTTTGAGCTTTTTTAATTACTATGTTAAGTACATCACTTTGCTTGTTTAATAGTGTAGATGTCATCTTAGGACTTACTGCATGATAGTTATAGTTCACCTGGTCTAGTTAGTGCTGTTGTAACAACTTCCTGAAACAATAATACAGAAATTCAGGGCAGTAACATATGTAGACCTCACAATACTTGAGCTAAGGAAATTTTTAATTTATCTAAGTAGGGTTTTTTTAGATTCATAATGAGGCTATTCAGACCCATTTTAGCTATGATTTTAATATCTTTCTGTTTCAATTTTCATTACCATCATATGAATAAGATTTTAAATTCACTCTGCAACCGTTTCCCTTAGACTATATTCTTTACAGAAAAAGCAACGGTGCTGGAAATAGGGAGGTGTTTTTGAATTCTCATTTCAGCTTTGTGACTGATTCACATGACTTTGAACAAATCATGTAAGTATCTGTGCTGTCTCTAAGTTGAAGATAACAGCAGCCTTACAGGAATGCTTTTAAAGTAAACTATGTAAAGTTCTATGAAGATTTAAATTGTGATTTACTAGTATTTTTGAAATACTGCTTTAGGGATGGAAAAGTATGCTAATGAGCCTTGGGTACATAGAAGTAGCTATGTTTTGTGGCTTTGCTCAAAATGATCTCTCATATGAATCAGAATGTGTGGGATGCAAGTGAAGTCTATGTGCAGATGGGGTTTATTCGTTCTCTGTATTTCTCATGGTGCTTCATGAGGAGCAAATATCTGCCCTCACCGAGTTCAGTGAGAAAGCCAGTTCCAGGACTTCTGCAGAACACAGTAGGGCTAACATTGTTTATTTTATACACATAACAATTGTAGCTGGAAGTCTACCAAGGACTGTCAGGCCCCCTCTAACCTACCAGCCTGACAGGTGATGCTGTGGTGTAGCCTGAGGTGCAGTCCCCTAAATATGACTGTGAGAATGCTCTGTGTTACTTCTCTGCAGGAAGTGCAGTGCATCCAGAAGGAAGGTGTTCTGTGCCCAGGTATTGTTCAGACAGACACTTGAGATGTTGCCAAATTGTGCAGTGAAATCTAGGATCTGAGAAGCTCTGTATTTTTACAGGTCAGACATGCACTGAAAAGATATAAATAGCAGATGATCCAAAAAGTCCCTGCCCTAAAGAGCTTCTGAGTGTTGCAAGTTGAATGGAAACAAGGAATAGCTCTGAGATAGGCAAAAGCTATTTCCTTTTATTACATGGTTTTCACAGGCTTTTTTCCTTAGAGATATTTTCTTAAACTCTAAGAACTTGTGTAGTAAAATGTGGGTTTTTTCACTTTCTAGTAATGAAGTCACACATATTTATAGCATTATCATGTAAGAATCCCAAGTAGCAATTACTAATTAGAAAGAGGGGGAAGATATTTCTCATTTTACTGAGGAAATGGAGCCATGATGAATTAAAGAGACTTCCCCTGACTCATGAGAAACTTAATGTGGAGCTAGAAATTGAGCCCAGACCTCCTGAAATTCAGTTCACTATTTCAGTCATATGACCATCCTTTTCCAAGTATCAAATATATACACAAGGCTCTCCAGTTTAGTCTTCACATTAGTTTCCAATGAAACTTTGCCCTTTCACTCATTTTAGCAAAAAGACAAACATTTGCCCATTTGTCTCAATAGTAAGTAGAAACTGCTCTCTATACAGATGACAATTTCCTCTCCATTCACATGCTTCTCATCCTAGTATTAAAGGCCAGCCTGTGTCAGCAAGGGCCCGTTTAAATTAGAAACCAAATAATATTTCAGGGATGCCTTGGGCTGTCTTGTGGAGAGGGTTCTTTGCAACCCTTGCCAGTTATTACTTGGTGGTCCTGCCAATCCTTGCTAAGTTTCAAAACAGAAGTTGCTCAAGCTGGAGCAGCGCTGCTTGCCGGGCATACGCAGCTGGACAGCTGGAGAGCCAGGACTGAGCGAGGCACGGCGCTCAACCAGGCTCAGCTCACCAGACCTTGTAAAGGGACAGGGGAGTGGCACTGTCCTAATTGCTAACATTCCTCCTCTGCAAGACTTCTCCTGATACTTATTTAATAAGCCTAGGCTCATAAAGTCTAAACAATTTGGGCAATCAAGTGGTAGCTGATGTGTATGTGAAGATAGAGATGCAGCCAGACTAAGTGAAGAGTGCAATGCCTAATTTCTGACTTGGCCAAGCTTTATCTGGCAGTTGCAGATGAAGTAATACCTCAGGCAGCTGTGCCCAAGAATGGAATTTGTGTTGTGAGTACCTCAGGAGCTGTACTTCAGGCCAGGTTAGCACAGCCACAGCTCCTACTAGAGTGTGCATGGCCTGTCTGCCAGCGTGGTCCCCTCATCCAGTGAGTAATACTCATAAGCTCCAGACTGAAGGCTCGTGCCAGTGGCAACAAAAATTAAGGATGTAGTATTGCTGTGTTCTCAGAGGGACAAAAGGCAGGTTCAGCAGAACTGGCTGAAACATGCATGCTTTCCCACATCACAGCAAGAGTTGTTTGTAAATAGGCACACCTTCAAATGTAGAAAGGAGTGAGCATCTAGAGACTGCTGTGTGTGGTGGTTTGTTATTTTCTGTGGAGCTGTAGCTGAGTATTTTAACATTAAATGGGGGAAAACACATCATTACATTCATTAGCATTTCATTTAGAATTTTTTTCAGCTCTTAGTGGGGCAGGGAGATACTGTAACTAGATGTTAAACTTTCATTGATGGGATGAAGCGATCTAAGGTTCAGGCTGGAAATGGGACTTGAGTGGACATGGGACAGGGAGGAAAAATGAATTTTCATGAACCTGGGAAATGGTTTTTGTTAAAAAGAAAGAACACCAAAATGCATGAAATTTCTATAGTTTGTCAAGAAAAAGATAAGAAACATTATTTCAGCTCATCTTTAAAATACATAAAGGAAAGGCAGTGCCAAAAGGAGAGTATTTTTACTGATTGTACTTTCAGTGTTCTCTCATTAATGGTCTTTTTCTAGTAAGAAGTAATTTACCATGTTTGATTCAAAGAGATCCATTCTGCATAGTTTTAGAGTAACTTTGTTAATGTTTTTTGATAACTTCTGCTTATCAGCCTAAGGCTTATAGGCCATAACTGCATTGTGAGCTGTGTAAATGGTTGTTAGTACATTTGCAAACAGTTCAGGCTGATTACATTCATGTAAGCACCAATTTTACAGCTGTGTCAGTGGGGCCATTACAGGACTTGAGCAAGCAAGCAGGCAGGCACCCTGCACATACCTCTCTCAGCACCGTGATTTACTGCCTCTATCTGCTGCCTTTTACAGCTGTGTGCTGGCTAGTGTCCCTGTCCTGCTGCTTAGCTTGTTTCAGTGCTGTAATGCTACATCCTTACTGTGGAATCTGAATCTGACTTTGCCACTGGACTGGAAAACGCCTGTGGCTTTTCTAAAGTTCTTTTCCCATCTTCCCTATGGTTACCTTGTGCTTAGAAAAACAAGCTGGTAGGGGTCATATTAGGTGGACACAAATACTTTTCTTTTGACCCACTTCTTTTTGACTGGTCTGTGTTCTTTGACCATTTTCCAAGCTTTCTCTTGTGTTTTGTTTTGACTTGGCCTGATAGCTGAAAGCTTTACTGTTAATTATTATTTTTGACAGTTACGACATTGATATTCCACCCTCCCATAGTATCCTCTGACCTGCAGGTATTAGAATGTACAAAGATATGCCTAAAATGTCACAAAAGAATGCACGTCACATATAGTTACAAATTAGTTCAGATAAATAGAATACAGTAGCTCAAGGAGACATGTCAAGCATCACTGACTTGAATATCTGCAGTGAGAAACGGTTTTGAAGTAATTTCTGATTATGGAGTCAGTACATTAAAACAATATGGACTAATAATTTGCAATTTTTTGTTAGCTGAGATTCACATGTAGATGGATGGATTCATCTAATTAAATCAACAAAACATTGGCTATTGAGATGGAAGGATTTGAAGTGCACAAGGATGGTGGGAGGAGGGCAGCTACCAGAGTTAACTGTCTAAACAAGGATATTCTGAAAAGCATTTGGCTATGGTGGGTCCTCCGGAGGCTGAGTAGTTGGTTCTTTTTTGTTTCAGAACAAAAGGGAAAAGGGGCCACGTGGTATCCTGGTTGACAGCAGCTTATACTATTTGATGTGTAAGAGATAATAGTTCCAGAACTCTGACACTGTTTCCTTTGTTTCTCACTAATTAATATGTAAACAAAATAAAAGTATCCTTAACTGTGGGTGAAGATTCACATATTAATATTTTTTCAGGTGGAACTCGCAGAAATTTGCACAAAGAGCGAACATTATATTGGCACAGAAGGTGGAGGAATGGACCAGTCAATCTCTTTTCTGGCAGAAGAAGGAACTGTATGTGTACCTTTGTAATCTGAACTAACAGTGTAATACTAATTTATGTGAGCCAAAAAACCTTCATTGATATCTAGAAGAAAGACAAGAAACTGGAATACCTTAGTAAGCAGTATACGCACCATTGGTATACAAATGAATCAGGAATTAAACTTACGAACTTGGGTACAATTGAGTATGACAAGTCTGAATGAATATGATGAGGAAAATCAGAAATGGCAAGGAGGAAGGAAAATATGTGGGAAAAGATGTACTCTAGAAGAGCACCAGGTTCCACTATTTAGCTAATTCATACTGAAGTTAGAATGTTTCCCATATAATGAAATCTGAATGGTCGGCATGCCTTGTATTCAGTGCAAATGGGATAATTATTACAAAAATGCTTTCTTGAAACTTCTTATAACCGAACAGTTCTAGGAAGTTTTGCCAGGTTCAGTTACAAAGACAATAGAGACTTCTTTTTTCACCAGTTTTGCTAATTCCAGACAATTCTGTGGCTGGATTTTGATGTAGAAGACATTTAGCAGTCTTAAACGTGGTGACAGAAGGTGAACTAGCTGTGATAAACAGGACCTGCCAAGTTATGCATGAGTGCTTGCAGTGGAATTTACAGTGAGGTTTATCTGCTGTCCCAGAAGGTGCACAGGACTGCAACTGTTCAAACCTCAGATTTGTCAAAATAGCTTTATTGGAATTAATGTAGTGTTTCATAACAACCTTTCCTTATGATTGTGGCATTATATCTCACAGCTTTTGTTCCTTGGTGACATGTCTTGGATGAGCTTACACAGAAAAAAACCTATTTCCTAGAATTACACCAAACATTTAATGTCATCATGAGACACATGTATTTTCAATTTCACATCACCTGTACCTTCATGTTTATACTGTTAGTAGTAAAAGCACAGCTACATGAATAATGAAAGAAGGAAGCAGCATATTTTTTTGCCATACACAGAGATGATTATGTAAGTGGAAGCTTTTCTGATCTATAGCAGTGGCAACCAAAAAGACAAAGAAAATGTTGGATGAGAAAAGAAATTGTGAACAAACCAGAAAACATCCTTGCTTCAGTGTACTTGCAGCTGACTGCAGCTCTAGCCTCCCATCTTAGAAAACAAAGAAAAGTACAGTAAAGAACACTGAGGTTTATCAAAGCTCGTTTTTTTTTTAATATGAGCATTGACTGAATAATTTCAAAGTTTTCAGCTTGGAAAACAAAAAGTTTTGAGTGTGATACTTTGAAGCTTGTAAATTCCCTAAACAAGTAAAGAGAAGGTAAATGGAAGATTCAATGTTTTTTATAACTGAAGAACTAATAGAAACACAATGACATTAGCAAGCAGCTTGTAAAAAACAAACAAGGAAGTTTGGGGTCTTTTCCAAAACATTCATTGTTAAATTGAGAAATACCATACATTGTGGAAGGCAGACATTTTAAAAGGATTCAAAAAAGACCTTTGTGGATACACTAATAGAGTGTTAAACTATATGTAGCTATTTAACATAATAGTCAGATGCTTCTTCCAGTGTAAGTATAACCATTGTAATCTTTGCTTATGGGAATCTGGAAAAACATACCCCAAGAAAAGATTGCTTTGTATATGTTCTATTTTTATATTCCCCCTAAATAGCCATTTATGGCTACTGTCAGAATCAGGACACTAGACCAGCTTAGTGGTACATTCTGGTCTAATGTAGCAGATCTTAAAGGGTATATTGAAATGTAAGCAAGTCTGTCTGTCTTGATAGTAATTCTGTGATGGGGTCCAGAATCTCAATGGCAGGGAGTGACACACATGCTGTACATAATGTACAAGCGGATTTGTCATTGTTTATTTAGCACTCTAGCTGCTCAAGGGACTCTCTGAGGGTGAACAATGCCAAAACCAGTAAGATGTCCCTGTTTGCACAGTTACAGTCTATTCTAAAAAGCCAAAGCAGGGCACATGATTTACAACTTATCCCAGTGAAAAACCAGATGTGAATTTAATCTCTTGATTACATTACATCCTGAATTATTTAATTAATGGATGCCTAACTTATTCCATGGAAAGGTCACAAATGCTGGGAACATCTTATGCAGCTTGTGTGAGCATGTGTGAGGCAAGGCAGTCTCTTATGTCAGAAAGGAAGAAACAGTAACTACATTCTTACACATAGTTTTATTTAATTTCTTGGTTCGATTGTCTGTGTGTACCATAATCACTGCCTCAAATCAGTCCTAAAATGTTGGTACAAAACTGTACCTCAGTGAACTAACCTCACTGTAGTGGAGAATCAGAAGACTGAGGGGGAGATGGACATTGATGAAGGGGCAGGGAATGCAAAGCCCCTTGTTTCTAGTGGCATGCACATTAGTTTCAGCCAGGCCTGGTACTTCTCTGCAGATCAAAGTGAAACTGTTGTCTTAAACAGGCAAGAAAAATAGGTTGGGTGGGGTTCTGTAAAATGCTGAAAAAACCCAAAGACTTAATGGAAACATTTTAAAATCCAGCTACAGGGAAAGGTTTGAAATGTATGTGTAACTTGACCAATGAAGTTAAACCTCTTTTCTTGCTGTTTCATGTCAGTTTTCTTTCCTTAACTGTCCCTGGATTTTCAAGAGAAAAAACATGCAAATTTGCATTTGATTTATAGAACTAAGTGCACTGTTAGCTAGCAGTAAATTAAAACTAACCATTCATTTTTCTTTCAATAGGCCAAGTTGATAGAGTTCAGTCCACTGAGGGCAACTGATGTTAGACTTCCAAGTGGAGCAACGTTTGTTATTGCTAACAGTTGTGTTGAAATGAATAAAGCAGCAACTTCTCATTACAATATTAGGGTAATGGAGTGTCGGCTGGCTACAAAGGTAATGCATGGCTTATGTCAAACTCTAATGAAACCTTCATCTAAATATGTGCTTTTTTCCACTTCTGGCCAGTTGTGTCTTTAACACCTGGCTAGGTGCTACTCTTAGTATAATTTTTCTTTCCAGAACCAGACACTTCCATCTGCAGGAACAGAACTCCTGCTGAGCTTAATGGAAGTGCAGGGACTGTGTCCTTATATAGAAGATTATGTGATTTAGTTCTATTAAATCTATTTTTTATTATATTTCAATGGAGGAAATAAGTCTATTTTTCAGAAAAAATATTCCCAGTTAATAAGATAGACTGTTTCTAATTAAAGCTGAATAATGACAAATAATGGAAAGCAACCAGTATGGCCACGTTTATACGTATATATGGCAATAGATGTGTATTTTCTAGGATTTAGAGAACATCCAAGCTAGTAGTTGAAGGCCTGGAAGTAATATTAGAAATGCTGAATAGAAGGATGTATGTCAGTGTAAAGTTTAAAAACAGGCTTGAATTAAACTCCAACATTTAGGATGTACTGCTGGTTTACAGCTTGCAATTATCTCTAAAATTTATGGAAATTGAACAGGGGCAATCTAAGTTCTGCTTTAATTCTGGATTTTGTATGTTCACGGGTATGTAGATCTAGGGTTTGATTTTTTTATGGGAAGAAGTACATTTTTCTTTGATAAGAGTAAATGAGGAGTAAGCAGTGAATAAAGATTGACTGCAGTTGAACCCAGCATAGGGGGCTGTGAGAAAGCAAAGAATGTGGGTCACAAAGTCTAGAAGAAAGCTTTGAAAAATGCAGCATGGAACTCCTTGCCACAGAACGTTAGACTAATATCTTATCAATATTCAAAAGTACTTTGAACATCTGTTGGCATCCTGATTCCATAAAAAAGTAATTTCTTCCAAGTTTTAGTTAGTGCTAAAGAAATAGTTGAAGATCTGATCAGACACTGACAAAATGTATTACAAAATAATGTGCTGAGTTATTTTTTGTGGAGGGAAGCAAAACTTCAGATGACTTTTTAAATGGGCTTTAAACTCAAGTATAAAAGGAATAGTTGCATTTCAGTTGTATCTAAGACATGGTAAAACAATGACCACAGTTAAAGCTGTTGTCACTGAAGTTAATAAGATTTTTTAGCCATTAAGAAAACAAAGATAAGGACCTATCTGTTATAACTGATAAATCTCTAATTTGGAATTGCTAATTGACAAAATACATGTTTTTAAGAAGAGCTTCTTTTGTAAATTCTTTTTTTTTTTTTTTGTTTTGCATATGGAGTAAAGAGCCTTTACAGATAATCTATTCTAAAAGGCACTGTACACCATGTGCATTAAACTGTGAGAGCTTTTGAAGTTATTGTTCCATATACCAGACTTTGTGAATTGAATCACAGTTTTCTAAATTTCTTTAAATTATTAGTCCTGTATAGTAAACTGAAGAGGTAGTAAGGAAACTTCTTTTCTTTTACATTGCTGTTAGCTATGATGCAATCTCTAAAAATGTACTTTTAGCAGATGCTTGATTGTAAGGAGACTAAGAACATACACCTGTCTGTTTTTAAACATATGCTACCCAGATGGAAAGCTGCACACACTATAAAAATACATTGAGCCAGGAAAAGACTGTCTTTAGGAAGAGGTCACAGTGGGGTGAAGGAGGGCAGGTATGTAAGTGGAAACAGGGAAGTCTTTTAAGCACCATTAAGCTAATGGAACTATGAACTAACATGCTGGGCCTTGCAATAATGCTTTAAAAAAAATTCTCATTTTAAGTGACTTAGGATAGGCTTTATGTCCCCTTTTCTGCTTTAGGTAATTCTAGAATTTCATACTGCTTTACTGTGTAGGTAAAGATGCCAACACAACACATCCCTGTTAGCATTAGTGCAGAACAACTTGGTATCAATCTGTCCTACAGTGAGTTCTTGATCATCCTGGCAAATTATCTTTCTTACATTCTGTTTCTTTCCCTTCCCTCTAGAGAATCATTCTTTTGCCTTTTTCTTTCCCTTTATTCCTGTAGTGGGGTCTGAGTGCTCTCCTGCACTCTGCTCAGTGAGTTTGAAGTTTAAAGATGTTTCCATTGTGCAGAGCACTCGCAGTTCCACAGGGAACCTGTGGAACATCTGACCTGTCCCTCATCGTTCTGAGCTCTGTCCCTCATGGTTCTGAGCTCTCCCTCTGGGAAGAGCAGGGCTGGGGACACCAGCAGGGCTGGGGACACCATGCTCTCCCTGCTTCACCCTCAGTGTGGGGTGAGGCCAGCAGTGTCTGCAGCTGCAGAGCCACCAGCAGTTGCTGGGCACAGATGGCATTATAGAAATGTTATGTGTGAGGAAGTGATGTTGCTATAAAAGTATTCCTGGACTTACTCCTAGTCAGACTTCCTTTTTTTTATATTTGTCCCGTCATTTACCAAGTATGTTTTCCTCTCAGTTACTTACAGTTCTCCGGTGTGCTATGTTGAACAATAAAGAACAGAGGTTCTATATCCTGGCAGTTAAGAGCCAGCTGCTTGATGTCCCTATCTTTAATCCATCAAGTCAGAGATCATCCAGAAAATATCCAACTGTGGGACAAGTATTGGGATTAGTTTTTGTACATTAAAGAGATGGATTTTTTTTTCCACTTCTGTTCCATGTCCATTACAATTCAAGCTGTTGAAGCTAGACTGTTTTCAAAAATCATTTCTGTTTGCCCATAATATTTTTCCCAGTACTGTTAGAATCAAAACTTTGCTATAAGCAGGATAGACCTTTCCAGCAAAGCTGTGCCCACTGCCCCAACGGGGTCAGTTTCCATTTGGAACATTTGACCTGTAAAACCCCAGTGCAGTTGGCTTGTCTGAAATACAGCATCTCCCTTGAAGTATAGAAATGGGAACAGATGTGACAATGCATGTGGCATGTTTCTGCAGGGGATTATTTATTCAAAAAGAAAGTAGAAAAAAATTTGTTGCCATATAGAATATTATTGTTTGTAAGTTCTGTTTAACTTCTCATAATAAAGTCCAGGGGATGCTGAATATTGGGATTAAAGCATGAGGAAAATAATTTCCATTTATTTAGCACCTTGAAGAAGATCTATATGCACCAACGTAAAACATGTTTAAGTAAAATGAAGCAGTAATTTTTATTCTAACTTATCAGTAAGTAAGCTAAAATACAGATTACATAAAGGCTGTAGAGTTCTAGTTACTCAGAGTCTTTGAAAAGGAGGCCAGAAGTCACTTAACCAGTCTTCTACAGAAAAAATTCTCTCACACTGATCTCTGCATTAAGCACTAAACAGTTCTGCTTCTTTCTCTACCACTGAACATATAAAATTGTGTTTTAAATGGCAACAAAGTTATATGACTAGGATTTTGTTTGTTTTGCTCTGCTGAGCCTCACATAAATCTCAGCAAGTCACTAGATGGCACCAAAAGTAGTTAATTTTTAGATACTGCAATAAAGCAAAACTGGAAGAGCCCCTGCAAAAAAAGCACTGTTGGGGGAAAGGGAGAATCTACACCTAGATAGCTGGGCAGCAGATCTGCTTAAATTTCATGCTGTAACTTTGAACAAAATAAAGCAAATACTTTTCAGACATGTATGTAAATCCAATGACTTTATTTAACACAGAAAATTAAATTTAATTTTAATTAAATTAAAATTAAATTAGCTGAATCAAGACAAATGATTTCAAACCAATCTCAGTCCAAACCAATGCTTATTGAAAAGAATAAAACACACTGGGTGAAATCTTGGCCTTGCTGATAAAAGGTTTGAACGCTGATTTGGATAGAGAGAGATTTCATTCCCTGGTCTTTCTGTACTGGTTTAAACTCCTTCCAGACATACAGCTTGATCTAGAAGTTTTAAACTCAATTTAAATGGTGCAGCACTTGAGATACACCACGTGCTTATGAACACAGTAAAATGACATTGGTATGTACCTGCTAATCTTTGTTTTACTTTGTAATCTCTTGAAATTACAGGTGGTATGTCAATGACCACTGACTATTCTTCTAGAGTTCATAACATCTAAATATTTCACCTTACGAGGAAAGCTGCTTTACCCCTTTCATTAGACACATGGGAGCATCAACACATTTCAACCTTCCAGAGAAAAGCCTGTTGGACATTCTGCCTTTCAGGATTCTGGTGTGTTGAAGTAATGACTGTCAACTGCCAAAACATCACAAAGATACACAAAGCATGGTATCATTGCCAGGAGTGGGGAAAGCAGATCCATCAATAACTAATGAGTATCACAGCAACCATGTAGGAATGGAACAGATTCAAACCAACATTGTACCATTCCTGGAAAGGCTCAGAAGTTCCTTTAAATTGGATGTTAAAGAAGGTACTTAAATTTTACTTAAAACTCCAGAGATTGAGAAAGTTTATGGTTATTGTCCCCACAAATCTTATGATCACTTTCATATTTTTAAGGCTAGTCCAAGCAAAGGTGGTAATGACAACCTCAAATGTTCATCAGAAAATTCCAGGAGCATGTTGGAAATGTCAAACTGAAACGTTAGAGCAAATACTAAGAGTATGGAAATAGACTTTTTAAGGACTTTTAGTGTTATAACATCATAGCACTTGTATAAACAGTTGTCCAGATGGGATTGTAAAAGGTTAGTAAGTGCTTGAAGTAACATAGTCCATGGAAGAGGATAAATCATTGATCTGATATCACATAAATAATGCCAGTAGGGCTTTTACAGACAGTATCTAATTTGAGGAAAGAGTATCTGTCATTCACAGACCTTTAATAATAAATATAAGCATTGACTGCTCTGTACTGATAGAAAGTAGGTTCTGATGGTTCTCAATTAAGAAGTGAAAAGAGAAAATGGGCCTTAAAGATATTTACAGACAACTAATACTTTTAAACAGGAGAGCACAATATTTTCTGTTTTCTTTGTGTTTTTTTTTAATTTTAGCTTCTCTCGAAGTCAAAAGGCTTGGAGTGGAGAAAAATGTTGAGACTCCATGATGTGCAAACCAAGCTAGGAGTTAGCCTAGAGGAAATGCTGACCATTGTCGAGGAGGTATTACATCCTGAGCCTTACAGCACAGAGGAAATTTGTAAATGCCTGGGAATTAGCCTGGAGGAGCTCCACTCTCAGATCCTTAGTCAAAACATGCAAGATGGTGAGCATATATGAAATGGTGGGGTTTACTGTACAATCTTTGTATTATATAAAAATTTCATGCATTAATAAGTAGTGCAAGTGGAAGTCTTGCCAGAATACTTGGCTGGAATCTTGGTTGGGAACTGAAAGAATTGATACCATCATCAATTGATATTTTCATTCTAACTTTTAACTTAAAATAGAGCAAACTTTGATTTCGATTGAACTGTTTCTAAAACGATGGAAATAGCAGATTACTTAACTGGTGCTCAAGACCAGCATAGATGGGCTTGTGCTTCTGTTCTTAACTGATAAGTACATGATCACTTCCTAAAACAGGCACTGGACAGCAAGTCATCTTGATCTCTCCTGAGAAAGTTTCTGTCACTATTACTATTTCTTTTTCTTTTAGGAAGATGTTGGTGGAGATGAACAATTTACTATCTAAAGTATTTCCCATGTATTATTGTTTAGGATTATATGATGCAGTCATGAGCATTGTCACACATGAAATGTATCCTAAATGTATATAGTAGGATTCCTAATAATACCAAATAATAGAGAATTTATTAAATAATTAATTTGCTTTCATAACAGGTTTCCAATTGAGATCAGAATCTTTCTGTAAGAACTACATAGAATCCTTCTTCCTTGTTTCCATTCTGTAGCATTAATACCTGTATCCTTGTGGAGCCAAATTACATCCTTGTCAGTCTTTCCCAAGACTGCTTTCAGGAATGTGTATATTGGATGTATATAGATATGTAACATAGCTATCTATACTGACACTTGCTTAAATAATCCATTCATCTGGAATGATTGTAAATTTTATATATTGACCAAGGACCAGGTCCTGAATCTTTAACCTGTTTTGCACCCCAGTGGTATCAGACCATATAAGACAATCTTACTGTCTAATTACACTGCCAGAAGATGCCAGGATGGAATAAGATATCTAAAGCCAGCTCTTTATCTCCACAGAAAGAGTTTTGATAACTTTGTACTGTCTGTACATGAGGAATGTATGAACCATGTACCTGCACTCTGCAGCATTTTCCTGGGAAACTGCAAGGTTGTAAATCTTATACTGTCCCTGCACTCCCCCCTTCATGAAGCAATGCAAGACTATTAACTTACAGATGTTTATACTCCTTATACCTGGTTTATAAAACAGTTCTGCAAAATCGAGTTGCTTATACAGGTTATCTTGATTTTTTTTTTTCACAAAATAAAGTCTAGATGAAAAATTTAGACATAAAAGCCATAGAAGAAACTCAGAGGAAATTTTATACTGTAGCTCTGAATACCATTTGCAGATGTTTGCTGAACAAAATCTCTTAAACTTGCATGACCATGATTTCATTTGATAAGACCAATTAAAAAGGATTATGCTGAAAGCCTTTTTGCATGTACAATATAAAATTAAATAACAGATTTCTGTAAAACTTGTGCAGTAGAAACAAGACAGACACAGAACGAATCTAAGTCTGCTGGGTTTGTTACACACTATACAAATTACGCGTTATGTTGGCTTTGGAACACCAGAGGCTGTTTGAAGAAAACATTTTTCTTACTTCCCCTCTACTTTCCCACTCTGTTTTAATGACAATGACTGGCTTCTTCATGTGAGAAAGAAAACATAAATAACCTCTGCAGAGAATTTCAGAGTTTCATTGAATTTCTTTGTTCAACGTGAAGAACAAACCATAACATTTAGGGGATCTTTTCATGCCCAGAGATCGTTACAAATATTGTTTTGTACTGGCACTGTGTCTCATGTTTAAGGATCTGAAAGTGCTCTGTACACAGTTTAGCCTTAAACCCAGCTTCCCCCTCCTCTACTCTTCCAGTGACAGTACTGTATACTTACATAAAATTTTATCAGTATGTAAGGATGACCAGATAAAAACTCCATGTCTCAAAGGACCCATTCTATGGACTGGCTTTGGTCAAGTCCCAGGCCAGATCTGGAAGCCCACAGCAAGTTTACATCCCTTTTACAGGAAGTATTCAAGGGTTTCTGCAGTTCCCCACTGTACAGCCCATTCATTCCCCACATTTGGAGAAGTACAGATGGTGCATAAAGCCTCTCTAAACTTCTTGCAGTTGTTCCTTGGTCAACTCATAATCCTGAGTTTAAAGTTCCCTTGCAAATGTTTACACATGGATTGCACTGTGGCTTCTGAACATCACTAGAAAAATAATATTTATTACTTTCTAAGGTGCACTGTGCCATAATTTTGGCTTGGACTCGAGTGCTTCACAGAACACACAGTGTGTGGTGATTGTGGGACATTAAGTATTTATAAGCTTCACCACAAAAGGATATTCTCCTGTAAAACAGTATATTCCTTCAACCACTAAATGGTTTTTCTTCTTATATGAGGTATTTTTTAAACCCATTTTTCCTTTTCATATAAAAAATTTTAATCTAATTCTGAAATTTAAACCTGAGAATGAAATCACCATGGGAAGAGCAGGCATCCATTTGCTGCGTGGATTTGAATGTTTAACTTCTATTTGTCCCCTGGAAAGAAAATTCTAAATCTGTGCTGCAGGTAGCATGAGTGGTGCTTGAACAGCCATTCATGGGTGTTGATGGTGATGTGAGTGCAGGAAATTTCCACACTCCTGCACTGACACGTGGAGGTGAGGGGGTCTTGGGTGTTCTGTCAGGTGGCTCTGGGGTACAAAAAGCTCTCCCTGTTCATCAGTAGATGCCCTGCATGACCAGAAGTTACACCTCCAAACTGATAGACATCAGAGCACTTTCCAGTTGAAGGGTCCAGGTGCCTAGTTCAGCCTTGCCCCGACCCACGTCATGGAGAAATTTTGGGACATACCACAGAAACAGAGATGTGGCTGCTCCAGGCAGATCCCATACCTGGAGGATGGAGGCTTTTGGGGTGTGCCACAGGTTAGGCACAGGCACTGAATAGTCTAAGTTAGTTGCAAAAGCCTTGTAAATCCATCATTCCTCTGGAGGAAAAATCACTTTAAACCAGTAGTTATCATAATCTCAAAACAGGTGTCTGCTAAATGTGTCACCAAATCCAGCGATGACTCGTCCCCTGGTTTATTTTCAGAAAGCCAGATTGCAAACAGTTACTTGAGCAGTCCCAGTAGAGTAACTGTTCCCCACTTCAAGGAGGGGGTTCACAATCTGGCTCAAATTAAAGCCATCTGGCAGCATTTTCTTATACACATTATGAGCCAGAAACCTTCACCCTCATCATGTTTAATCAGCAGGATGCCTAACAGAGAAGGGTACTATTCCACGTGAGTAATGGTGCTAGAAACTGTCCCCTACACAAGTGTGTCCGTGAGTTTTTCCGGTTGTAAATTTCTAACAGTCCCATCAGCCATGTGTAGCTCATTAATCTACAGTGAAATGTATCTTTAGAAGCTGCCAAAGCAACTAGAAAAAAATATATAGCCTGGAGAGGTTGGTCTTTAGCTAAAGGTCAGATAGAATTGTACAGGAAGCCTCTAAAGAAAGGAATCTGCTGAAGTTGAAGTTGTAACAAATAATATGAGTTGCTGAGAAGCCACAACGTTTACTTATACAGAAAAAAAATTCCTTTAAACAGACGGGACAGGTTTGCACAATTTTTGTAAAGCTAAAATTAAAAAATATGACCATACAGTTGAAAATCCATAGTAAACGTTTCTGTTATATTTAGTTAACCCACCATTATTTGGGACTAATAGCCCAGATTTTTGTCTGTTAAGGGATTTTATATGGATTTTGGACAAGCTTTCATTAACATTAGTCTGCTGGGTCTCAGTAACTTGGAAGGTTCTTGCTGCAGTGCTATCTATTAGTGCCCTGGAAAATGGCACCATTCTTTCAAGGGCATTTGGTGGTTTGTAAGTGAACTGAATTTACAGAAATCCTGAATTTGACAGAAATCCTCTGCCAGGAGCAAAGCTCAGAGAACTCGGAAGTTGAAGTGGGAGAAACCAGACCTTTATTATAGTTGAGTGGGTTAGGAAAGTATATTTACATTTTCAGTCTAATTAATTACCTAATTCCATACATTATGGTAGATTTAAGGATCTACATGCTTTTAAGAATCTGGCATGAGTTCCCTAAACCCTGCTTTTTATGCTCTCCTTTGAGCACCACAGAGGGTGAGAACATATAACCCAGTTCTGTGCAATCCTGCAAGGGTTTCTTTGAGGGCTTTAGCTTTTTCAGAGCACTGCAGCCTTGGCTCAGATATAAACTAATCAGGTGTGGGCCCTCTGGTTTTGTTTCTTATAACTGTAACAGAGTATGGCTTAGGAAATCAGTGGAGCCAATATACAAGCTGTGATGTAGCCAACAGATTCCAGTATAGATGTGACTTTTAGAAATATAATCTGTACTCTATCTTCAGTTAGGTAGAGAGGGTTTGTTTGGACTACTCATCCAAACAGAAGAGATAGAAGAAGGTTTCTGTATTATCAGAGGCATTTGGTGTTGAAAGCTGAAAATAAGTGAATCATTTCACTATTTTAGAATAAGGCTTGGAGAGTACTGAGCTGTTTGCTTCCCTGGAGATAATTTTGCCTGAAAAGAAAACTGCTTGAGAAGAAAAGCAAGCTATAACAAAAATTTGTAAATGCAAGCATAATTTTTTTAAAATAAAACACTGCCTATAACAGACCAATAGCTAATGCCAGAATCCCAGCCTTTAACCAGTACTAATTTGGTAAAGTCCACAAAGGAGCCTGCAAATAACACACAGCCACTCTGCTGCCTGGAAGGAGCGTGTTCCCAGCCACAGGAAGCTGTGTCAAGGTAGCAAATTCCCCCCTCCACCAGAGGCTCTCCTGGGAGCCAGCACTGCCCAGGACACAGCTCAGGTCCCCTGGCTGGCAGCCAGAGCCCCACTGTGGTTGCCAATTCCTGACATGATGAGCACAACACAACCCCAGAGATTTTAAGGTAATCTGGCCAGTAGAGCATTGCTCTACCAAAGGGTGGTCTCCGAATCAATCACAGCCTTTGGCAAGTCTGTGGCCCGACAATTGAAACCAGACATGTTTTCAGTTCATTCTTTGGGTTACTACTGTTCGATGGTGATTTACAAGAGAGTGTGAGCTATGGCAATCTCTCACGCAACTTTAGATATTCCCTAAACGAATGCACATTTAGAAATCTCCTTGCTCTAAAACAATGCCTCATAAGAAAAGAATATTTAAAGAGAAACTATGCTTAAAAATAGGCCAAGCCGCCTTTCTTCAGCGTTCAAAAATACTGAGGCACCACTTTGCAAAACACAGTGCAACTAACTCCAGCAGCAACAAAATCAGAAACCAAAATATGCTCTTCCTGTGTGATACTCTCAAGTCCATGTTTCTGAGGGGTACTCAATTTTCTCATTTCTGTCCTAGTTTGAAATGCTTTCAGAAGGCCTGTTCACAAGACAAACAGCACAGGGTTTCTCAGTAGCAGGCTGTATTGAATTACAAAATAAATAGGAGCAGAAGCAATATCAGCAGTAGCAGAACATTGCTATGTTAAATGTTTCTGTCTCATTTTAGACTACTTGTGTCTCAGCACTATTTTCAGCATTTACAGTTGTGAAATACTCTGGAGAAATAAAAAGGCATTATAGAGGTGCTGATGAAGTTTTAGTCTGTAAGAGTTGCTGCCTGGAGTGTACAACACGAGATACTTCATACTGGACCTAATTTTATTTCCAGTCTTTCAAGAAAGATTTCTACATGTATTTGCAAATGTAGATTACTGAAAGTGTCAGAGCTGGTTCTAGAACTTGGCAGTCTCAACAGGACAGAAAAGTAGGGACTCTGTGGGTCTGGGTCAAACAGCAAGTTCTGTTTTAAATACAGGGCCGGTCTTGCTTCTTTTACCTCTATTTGAGTGTTTTATCAGCCATTTTAGAAAGCAAGAGAGACAGGAGCTGAATTGAGAAACTTCACTCTAAAGGAGAATTTACATGTAGAAAAAAGATGAAGGATGTTCTGAAGTGCTCTAGCAAGTTAGCATTTTAGCTTTACTGTGCTAAAATGAGGAAACAGTGCAGTAGGTGTTCCATATAGAGTTTGAAGTCCATTGATATTTACCACCCAAACAGCTCACTCAAACCAATTTAGTCATAAATTAAATTATGTCATGCATGCTTCTGGTGAACAATACTTCCTAAATAGTAGCCATGGTGTTAAAGCAAACAGAACTATATTGGGAGAGGAAAACAATGAACTACAGCACAAGCTTGGGAACAGCAGATCAATTCTCAGATATTAGTTGCAAACCAAACCTTCCTGTGAATATGGGTGGCTTGTGAAGTCTTTAACCACAGCCATCTCCTTCCTTTTTATGCCCCATTATTCAGGCTTGATGGAGGTCTCTACCCTGACGGCCACACAGGTTTGGACAGCCCCCTGACCCTTTCCAGCAGAATTGCTTTTTTATGGCACAATAGAAAAAGTTTAGCCAAAATCCTTGCACTAGTCTTTGATCTTAGTAGGTCAGTACTGATCAGTACCTGTCTGGGCTTGGCATCTCTTTACATCCATAAAGGCAGCACTAATGCTTTGGCAAGTAACCTGTACCAAAAATAAACCCTGAAAGCCAAAGTGAGAGCACATGTTCTCTTCACTGTACCTTTAATCCAGTATTATCTACAGTCACAGTGAGCCTGCATTATTGAGGGGAAAAAAAAAAAGTGGGTGGTGGTTTTTGTGGTTTGGTGGTTGCTTTTTTTTCAAGCAAAGGTCCATCTGCACAGTTCCATAATTGATGTAGATTTGGCCTGGAGCAGTCACACACAAGGCCCTGCGCCAGCAGGTGCTGGCTGACAGCTGCCTGCAGGGCACTGGGGACCCTCCAGGTGTTCTCCTGCCTCTGTTGTGCTGCTATTTGAAAACTTCAGATTAATGCCCTAATGCTGTCACTGCCAGCCCTTGCACTTCTGCCTAGCCTCTGCAAAGTAAGAGGAGAGACTGAGCCTGTCCAGTGGCACAGCAAATAACCAGAGCATGTGCATGAAGCTGTCAAAATGAATAAAGATGCGTACATTGCATTTTGATAACCTCTAAACATTATTTTTTATTAGGGCTTTTAAAGAAGATGTATGTGAACTTTTGCAGAAGACTTTCAGCCTAGAGAGTTCTCATATAAAGGATAAATTGCTAAAAAAACACAATCCTATTATGTTTTTGTATGTTGCTTTTGTAGTGAATAATAAAGCAGTTTTCTTTTTGTACAGTTTCCACCTTTAAGTTACACCAGCGTGCAAAGCACGTGTACAGTGAGGCTGCCAGAGTGCTGGAATTCCAGAAGATTTGCAGCGAAGCACCTGCCAATGCACTCCAGCTGCTGGGAGAATTAATGAAGCAGAGCCATATCAGCTGCAGGGAGATGTACGAGTGCAGCTGTCCTGAACTGGATCGCCTGGTCGACATCTGCCTGTAAGTTCTGACCACAAGGAAGAGTAATCGTCTGTGGAGAATACGGTTCGAATTGAGGAGAAAATATGACATCCTTGGCTATTGCAATCTTAAAATGAAAGTATTCTTGTCTCTTCTTACAAAATTAATCTCCTGCAGGGGCATTACATGGTCAATTGTTTCCCTGCTGACATCTGTGTAATACTTTCAGATGAAAGCTACGGTTTATGACTTTATTACAGATTTTGCTTTTGGACTGACTCATCGTCACAAGTGTTACGTTAGACTGTCGGCTACTCTTTTTTAAGTAAGTTGCAGAAGAAGTCATTAGTGGTTTTCTTAAAACATCATCTTACTTGTTCTATCTGAACTGTTACTTTTTCTCTATTTCTTAGAATTATAGCATCATAGAATGATTTGGGTTGGAAGGGACCTTAAAGATCATCATATTCCAAATCCCTGCCATGGGCAGGGACACCTCGCACCAGACCAGGTTGCTCAGAGCTCCATCCAGACTGGCCTTGACCACTTCCAGGGATGGGGCATCCACAGTGTCTCTGGGCAACCTATTCCAATGTGTGTGCCTCACAACTCTCATAGAAAAGTATTTCTTTCCAGTATCTAATCTAAATCTACCTTTTTCATGTTTCTTAACCATTTCAGTACTGCTGCCACAGGAGTTTCAGGCCATAAACAAGCTGTTCTACAATCTTAGGTTGTCTTGGAATTATAATGAAATGTAGTGATATGCCATTTGCATTTTTTCAATTAAAAAATAAGTGGTCCAGAGTATCAGATAGGTTGGACAGCATTTCACTGTTTAAGAAATGAGTGTGCTAACTGTTACATAGGCTGACACTCTGCTTCTTTCTGTGCTGTCTGAGCTTTCCACATATAATTAAGACTCCATCTCTGCCCCAGCATTATTCTTTCAGCTGTGATTCCTTCCTAACTCAGTTTGGTCATGAGGAAACAATTCCAAAGCACATTCCCTGAGTGCCATTTTGTCCCTTCTCTTCTCCCACACACAGGTTGTTATGGTATCAGGCTGTTGTTTCCATGACTCAGCTGCAGGGGACAATGAGATCTGGTACAATCGTGTGTCAATCCACAAAGTAAAAACAAGCACTTAGTACTCACATCCTACATAGCATTTCATCCTTCCCACAGGGTCAGCATCTAACAATCTACACATTTCAGTCCTTCTTTATTTCTCTTTTTCTGGTATATTTAATCACAGGACAGACACCTGGTGCTAACTGTAATCTAAATTCAGTGCCTGTAGAAGGAATTTAGTGGTTGGTGATCATTTTAACAGTGGCTGGGGGAAATAAACAGTTGCCCACCTGGGCTGTCCCACTTCTACTCCATCCCTGCCCCAGCCATCCTGTCCCAGCTGCTTCCCACAGTCTCATAATGGCTCCCTGGTGATACCACCCTCCTGACTTGTGCCCCTAATTGTTCCTTCTTCTCCTTGGAGAAGGGTGTGCTTAATTTGGGAAACTGCCCTAAGCCAGAGCATTACTGCCCTGCAAGAAGGGAAATGTGGGGTGACACAAGTGTTTGCATACCTGAGGTCAAGAAATTTTGTTTCACTGTCTTTTTGAAGCAGATATCCCATCCTCTCTCTACATCTTTTAAGTCTTGAAGAAAACAAACAATTTCAATTTGATGTTTTAAAAATTAGATAATTAATACCTTACCACTTTTACCAGCTTTTATTATTAGTAGTAATTGAGAAGTTAGTCTGGCTTAGAATGAAAATATGAATTATAAAAGCATGCAATTTACCATATGCTTTTTTTTTCTGCACTTACGGATTTTTTTAAGTTGCAGTACCCATTTATCAGGTTTGTAAATCAACAAAGTACAGAAATGATTATTTAGGTGAGTCTGATTTCTTTTGCAGACAAGATGGAATGGCCTCTGAGGCAGAAAGCTACAAACCTAAAAACTGAACAGAAGACTTCTGGACATTGACAGATTATTTTGCATGTGGGATACACGTGCTATTTTGTGCTAAAACACAAAGCAGCCTGATAGCCACTGGATAGACTGATAGCAACTGAGCAGAACGAGTTTTGATTCTTCTCTTGGGACCCAGTCCAGGGTGTAACTCCCAGCTTTATTCAGTTTATTGTATCACATAGTGATCACATCATACAATAAGCTGTGACAGTCACTCAGCAGGGCAGTTCCACCAAAGTTATCCCAGCTGCTCAAAGGGAACCACTGGTCCATGTGTGACAGGGGATAACTATCTCCAGGACAGCTGAAGACAGAAACTGAACTCTACTGAATTATCAAAGATCTTTGGCAACAAAGTCTTGATCCCATGCAAGGCATCAGCACTGCCTGTTCTGACGCACCACTGGCAGGGCAAGAGCCTTCAATTAACATCTGCATTGCTTTAGGTACAGTGACTGCCTAGGGCTGGTGCCTCAACGAGGGGCAGCCAATGACTGCATTTGGCAGACCTGAGGAACCCATTCTGACAGGGCCTGTTCTCTGAAAAGCTGTGAGGAAACTGTCCTGCCCTGTGCAGGGGAAAACAAGCAGGTAAAACCTGGCCAGATGTGCTGTGCAGCATGGAGTTACCTGTGCCACATTCCAGTAAACCAGCAAGGATGGCAGTGACAGCCTCTTGCAGCAGGAAGCTCACACAGGAATGGAAATTGTGATCCCCATTTGTGCTGAGCTCTGTGCTTCCATGGTGACACAGCTCCAGCCAGCTCAGGCAGGGGCACACTGGCTGGCAGGCAGGAGCACAGCCACAGCACCAAAAGGAAAGCAGCAGTTAGGATTTTTCTAAATTAATTTAAAATTCATTGGAGCATTTCAGTTCCAGGGAACAATATATAAATAGTAAAGGGGTGATGTGTGTGCCCACGTTACATCAGATTTCTGATTTACTAACAGAAGAACCCACAGTATATGATGGGTAGAGCTAAGTACCACAGTGGAGTGTCATTCACATGGAATGATTTCAAATTTATATATTAAAATTATTTCACCTGGGTTTTTTTTTATTGTATTCTCTGTACAGAAAAAAGTAAATTGTTCATTGTTCTTTGCAGTCTTGTCCCATCAACAATATTTCATAAGAAATGCATCTTTCATCTCTAGGAGTTTAGTATTAAATCTTACTCTGATTCAGTAATTAGATTTCAAGAAGTGTATAGCTATTCCGGGTGAATGCAGTTTAAGCCAGTATCTAATTTTTGCAAAAAAAAAAAAAAAAAAGTCTTTTCTTAAATTGTACATTAAAAACCTAAAGGACATAAAATCAGTAGTCACTCTAGGAAGACTTGGCTGATGTGATTATAGAAATGGCTGGGAACGACACAAATGACATTCTTTACTTACGATGATATACGGTCACCCTGTAACTTTCAAAAGCTTTTCCAAAAATACATTCCACAGATTTGCCTGAGTCTACTGCTGCTCTCTCCTTACAAGGTTTAAACTGTGAAGAATAATCTGCATATACAGATGTTTTCTCTTTTGCCTAGATCTTTATGTTCTACTGTATAACCTCTGCCAAGAAAGAAAGGGATCCATACTTGCTGTGGTTTGTAGTGCTGAAAACTGTAACCACGGGTTGGTCAGTTGTTTTTTTTCATTTTGCAAAGATTGAGGACTTTTGCTTTCTCTAACCCACCTCATGCTGTTAGTAGCTGATTTACCTGTTAGTCTTTTAAAGCAGGTAACATGGCAGATTTACTAAACAATTAAGAGACAAAAAATTGGATGTGAACTCCTGAGTAAGTTAAGTACTCTTGAAAATCTCTCATTCCTTAGTGTTGCACATAACTTACTTTCATTTTCTTACTCTCCATCTTTTGGTACTATAAATCCTGGTAATTTTTGTGCTCTCAGCCATGCCTCTTACATGACAGACAGCTGAATCCTCTCTGACCACTTTTAAAAGATACAGATTTTACATTACATCCAGGTGCATTATGGTAGCCAACACAATTCTGCATTTTGTCAAGACTCTTACCATTTCCACTTATGATTTTCTTAAAGCTGTAGAGCCTGCAATCATGGCATAATTTGAAATTTCAACAAAGCCAGAAACGCTTAAAGATGCTATTCAAATGCAAACTGAACTACACAGCAGAACAAGCACAATCCTCCCCATTTATATATTTAAATCTTACCATGTTAACTCCATGCTTTCTGAAAAGCTACTTCATAATTTTAAGTATTTCAAATTAACAATATTGCTCTGGGGTTTTTTCACCTCTTAAAAGCACAGGTATTTTTAAAATGGAATACTGCCATGTCTTGCCTACTGTTTCCATATACCAGACTATGGGATTTCCATATACCAAACTATGGGATTTCCATTTTCACTCCCTCCTTTTATTATTCTTCCTTCCTTTGCTGCAGTACTCATATCTTTACTCTCATTTACACCCCCATAAGCTAATTGTCTTTGTGTCCAGTGAAGACTGGAACAAGATGCATAAACACTTGCAGCAGCAAAAGCCAGAACCTGGGACTGGGACTGAGTGGCCCCAGCCCTGGGCTCCAGACATTTTCCTTCTCCTTGTCCCAGCATTCCATGTCCCTGCAGCACAGCCCAGCAGCACACAGTGCCTTTCCCACACATGAAACCCACACCTCCCACTGCGTGGGTGAGCTCCCCATCCACAAGACTGTCTGCTCAGACTGCTCTTCCAAAACCCATCTAGATGCCAGTGCACAAGAGGAGTGTCTGGCCAGGAATCCCACTTTACCAGAGGGATCTAGCTTAGTACTGAACTGATTAAAACTTCAATGGGGCAGTTTCAGACCTGTTCCAAAGACGACTTCCTTGTGTTTGATCTAGATACCTCCCAGGCACCACATCTCCTGCAGACATAGAATTAGGAGCTCCCTCCTGGATCCATATAGGTACCCAGTTTTCAGATGGTGCAGAACTGCCCATCAGGTTCCTCAGCAGCCCCAAGTGGCTGCTATCACCACATTTGACACTGTTAAGCCATGGTATTTTGAAACACAGTGACTTCAGCTCTGCAACAGGCATATTTTCTGTCTACTTTATGCTTTATTTCAACTAAGTATTCGAAAATGACTCAGTAAAAATGAGGCATGAGCATGACCACAGAGAATTATGAAATCAATAAAAGGTTCAGAACAATTCTGAAGGGATTTTGGTTGCCTACCAAAATAAAAGCCAGACACCATCTGAAATACGAAGTTCTGTCTGAGGTAACAGACCAAGTGAGTACAGACAGTTGATTTAACAGACTCTGAAAAGTGGATTGGGCCTTATAAAGTCAATGGGAATTTCCTTATTGATTGCAACTGAGACTGGATTGGATCCTGCTCATTTTAGGAGGTTGCTCCATGGACTAGAAACTACCAAAATTGCATCAGAGAATGAGTGGCTTACAGGAATAACAATAAGTAAAATAAAACACCAACAGGAAATGCAGAATGAACATAAAATCGAGTCAATATGAAGGGCGGCACCACACAGACACACTGAAGAAAGTGTTTCTGTTCAAGAAGAGATCTGTGTTTAGAATCAAACACATATGCAAGTACTTGCTTGAAATATGACCTAAACCTATACTAACCCAGCAGTACACCAGATTGATTTAACATAAAATGCACACATGAAAAATTACAACAGCCCACTCCAAATGAGCTGTCATTTTCCAATGCTATTCACATGATGTTGTCTCTCCCTCTAACATATTCTAGGGCTGGTGAACCTCTCTGTGCATGACTATTGGAAACACATCAGAAGTACTTGTTTGTAAGTCAGATCTCCCACAAGAATAAGATTTCAGATGAGTTTTCTAAATCTTACTCATTCTGTTCTCACTAGGTTAGAAAAGCCCCAAAGTAACTTTTTACATGGTACTTTCTTACTTTTTCTGAGTTTAAGATCAGGAACACAGGTAAGCAAACTACTGAAAACAATTCTAAATTCTAATGAGATGGCATCTGAGTCTTGCAGAGTAACAGCATGGGATTTGCTCTAGGACATTTCTAGTAGGCCAGTATCTTGAGGCTGGGAATGATTTATATTTCGCATGTCATTTATTTGTCATTGTTCTTTCTGTTCACACTCCTCATTGAGAGCATTTTTTTTCTTTAGGGACTACATTCATACTTTACCTCTACTGCTGTCAGTCTGAAGTTCATGAGGTTCCTCTAAAGAGAGATACCCATCTCTGTCCATTCAGCATAAACAGTAGTTAATGTGAGTTTATTTATACAGAGTGCAGTGACTCTATGACTTTTTGAGAGTCTCTGAACTCTCCTTCTCTTGACTGGCACGCTCAGCAGTCCTGCAGAAGCCTGTGAATCTTCAGCATGGTTTAGATCTGTCCTGGAAGAATAGAGCTATTTGTCTTTGCCACATTAGAAAATGGCTTGCATGCCTACATCCTGTGCAATTAGTTTATGAACCCTCTTTTGTTATTTTTGTCATGTATTTCTGTTTTCACTTCTGATGTCTTATGAATGTTGCTAACACAATTCCTTTCTTCTCCTGCTTTCTTCATCTCAGCTGCACTGTGATCCTAAAAACAGCTGATGCTGAAGCATTACAAAAGAGGGGGACTTTTGGAACTGATAGAAATGACTTTAGTGCAGTTTAAAGAGTCAGCACTTTCCTTTGGTCCAAAAGGGTAACTGCAAATTGCTGTAGTGTTACAAGCAAGTGAACACCAGGAAAGTCTGATGACATGGGAATACTCAAAACACGTCTGAGTTTTCTATAAAAATTTCATATATGACAAAGTACCTCTTTTTGGTTTATTTTAAATTATTTTTTTCCCTGTTATTTTCTTTTAGGCAATTTGGGGCCATTGGGTCACGTCTGACTGGAGCTGGATGGGGTGGCTGCACTGTGTCAATGGTGCCTACTGACAAGCTGAACACTTTCCTAAAAAATGTAGAAAAGGCTTATTACCAAACAGATGGCCAAAGGTTAGCAGTGGAGAATAATAGTCTGTTTGCTACCAAACCTGGAAGAGGAGCTTTGGTTTTTGTTGAGGCCTAAAGAACGTAAAAATTTTAAAGAAACTATGTAGAGCATGTAGAACTGGCAGTACTTCCCATGCCACAGTACATGAATGCTTTTTCTGATTTGTATCATAATGAGCAGTTGCTATTATCAAAATGTATTTCTGAAGAAGCAATTAAAAGTAAACTCTTTGATTATAAAAGTCTTTTTTCCCCCCACATTAAATAATATCTTCCAGTATAAATATTGATTTACTAAAACCTATTGACAGGGAAAAGGGAAATTGAAATAAAGATGATGATTTGTTACAGTGTCTGTCTCTTCTTTTCCCTTTGCTATAATAAAAGAGAGACCAGGTGAGCAATGAGCTGCCTCAGTGGAGGGAGGGGACCTTGCAGTGTTTGCAGGGCTGTTCCAGTGCTTTTTCTTTTCAGGTCCTGGACATTGTTTTGTTTGGAGTATTTTGTAAAACATGAAGATTAAACTGAAGCATTCAAAAGATTGGAAGGACCTTGCTAAATATACAAAGTTTTCTACTCTACACAAGCAGGATAATTACTGCTGTAATTAATGATATATTGGAGGAGCACCTGCAGGCCAAGTAAAGCATTAGGAAGACATTATGTTAAGTAGGACAACTTTTCTCATAGTAATATTTCTTAGGTATCTTTGTGCAGGTATGAAAGTTTTAACAAAAATAAATGCTATTCATGAGCTGTATGATATGACAACCTAAGTCAATGAGCAAATAATTTTGAGTTATCCAAACACCATGATTTCATGCTTGAGTCCCAGCTGTGCATCTACCTCATAAAACATTTGCATTTTATGCAAAACTATTATAAAAGACTAAATATGATCCACTGACCATGTAAAAAAACAATTACAATTTATAAGGAATAATTATTGAGAGAATTTACTCAGTTGTACTAAGCAAAAGTAAGTTCTAGGTAGGACCAAGGGAAGATGTCATTGACATTGCTGACAAATTCTGACCTTGCTACCAGTGTCTGCTCCTGTCATCTCCTATAACTGCTCTGACAGTACAGACCCAGAGTTCATAACCAGCCTCCTCAGCAGGAGAAATTGTTGTGATTGCAGAAAGGGGACTGTACATCAGGATCCCCCAAAGATGTCCTAACCCTGCTCCCAAGGGGAAAGTCAGGCTCCTGTGGCCTCTCTCTTGCACAAACTTCCATTTCTCTGTTCTCTCCAAAGAAAACCAAAGAGAAGATCTGGTCGTGTCACAGCCCTTACAGCCATAAAAGACACAGCAAGAGTTGGCCCTGGGCACGTTTTTGTGATGCTAAGCACAAGTTCATGTCCAGAAGTCTGCATCAAATTAGGGATCTCAGATTTTCTGTACATTACCCATGCTAATTCAGGCCAAACCCAAATTCTCAGAGGCTCCTAATTCTCTGAGAAGACTCTGCCAAATCTGAGCACAGCAGATGAATGACAGCCAATGCAAACTACCAGATCTTTTCAGGAACCTCAGAGGGGAATGTCATGGCAGTAGTATCTGTAGAGAAGATCTCTTTATTCCTGACAACCAGGAAAAGTGGAACAGAGTGCTTGGGTCAAGTAAATCAAACACTCAAGGGGAAAAGGATGGGCTCTGGGCACAAGACAATTTGGAGGGAGGACAGTTAAAAGGATGCATGTGAGAAGGGGAAAGCAAAGGAGAGGAGAAACAGTTCTGAACAATTGGCA
The DNA here is from genome assembly GCA_013400855.1 of Buphagus erythrorhynchus. Lineage (NCBI taxonomy): Eukaryota > Metazoa > Chordata > Aves > Passeriformes > Sturnidae > Buphagus > Buphagus erythrorhynchus. The sequence continues at coordinate 19,715 of VZTT01014746.1, read as the reverse complement.
GAATTATAGAATGGGCTAACCTTAAACATTCCCTACTGTCATCTTTGAAATTTAATATCTTGTAACCCATTTGTAATGTGCAGCAGATACAGATACTGTAAATAGAGGACCCCAAAAAGTAAAAATCAGGTATCTTCAACAATGATTAAGATAGTCACAGATATTTTGAAGAAATATTGCCATGGCTTTGTTACCAACTGCCTAATGAAATACAATCCTGAGCTTACTCCAGTGAGTTTCTATTTATTATCCTGTCATAAAAATGGAGTAGAAAACAGTAAATACCAGTCCTTTCTTTAAGGTATTTGCATAGAACTTTAATTTAGCTGGACTCATGGAAGCAGTAGTCAGTGTATGAGCAGAATAAAAATATATTATGGAGTTTTTTTTCTTCTTTTTTAAGTTGAGCATGACAAACAAAGTCACAGAATCTTCCCCAAAACACGCAGGCTGCAGTACATTTCAAAACTTTTCTGACAATCAATCTTATAAATTATATTCTCATAAACAAATAAAAGGAAACCAGATATAAAAGGAAAACAGTATAAAAGAATAAAACCAAAAGTTCTTAACTTCTGATGAATCTCTTTCCCAGTAAGATTTAGACATAACTTTAATAGAAAAACCTACAGAAACCAAACTATTTACATTAAAAGGGTACTCAGGCATTTTTATTTACTGACTATATATAGGAAGTAAATGTTTCTTTTTAAACAAAAAAAAAGTGGTTTGGGGTTTTTTTTTTTGCTTGCTTTTAAAAACCTTTAAAGACATGTTTCTACATAATGGTAAAACTCCCCAATGATCAGAGCATGAGAATGGTAAGGGGCAAAGATATTAGTAGTATCTCTAACAATAAAGAAGAAGATTTTGATTTTGATGGAAATTTCTAAGTCTAGAGTAGCAGCTCCTGAGCATATTGCCTAAGCAAGACTTTCCAGGTCTGTATTTTTAGTAGCTTTTCCTGACTATCTTTTAAAAATCTCTTCTATAGCTAGAGTAACACTAATTGGTAAATCAGATCATGGAATTGTGTAGGTTGGAAAAGACCTCTAAGATCAGTAAGTCCAACCATTGAGCCAGCCCTGACAAGTGCACCACAAACCATGTCCCCAAGTGCCACATCTACACATCTTTTAAATCCCTCCAGGGATGGTGACTCCACTACTGCCCTGGGCAGCCTGCTCCAGTGTTTGACAAGCCTTGCCATGAAGAACTCCTTCCAAATATCCCATCTAAACCTCTTCAGGTGAAACTGCTGATCAGTGATGGAAAGTGGCTCAGAGAGCACTTCCACCAGGTCTCTCAGTTCCCTTGGGTGGATCCATCTGGCCCCAGAGACTGGTAAGTGTTGAAGTTAAGTGGCAGTGAAGTCACTGCCCATCTCCCCTTGGATTACAGGTGCTTCCTTTGGATCCCTGTCCCTCTCCTCCAGCTCAGGGGGTTTGGTACCCAGAGAACAACTGCTCTTACTATTAATGCCTCCTCTGCCTCAGCCTTTAAGTGCCTCAGACGTTTCCTCATCCTTTGTCACTGTTACCCCCTGCACCCAGTGAAGGTTAGCACAAGCTATGATTATCCATGGAGTGTAATTTTATCTTAAGGCCTGACTGTAATTCATTCAATTGCCAGTTTAATCTTAGTGTACAGTAAATGGGCTCTAAACATTTCCAAAAAGGATCTGGAATGGAGACACTGTTAGACATCTGGGTGCAGCATCACTGCCTGGTGCCATATTAATACTCTGTATTATGGTAATCCCACTGACATGTAAGTCTTCATCACTGCATTTGCTGACTGTGTTTCTGTACACAGGAACATGCTCATCCTTTGAAATAGCATGAGAGCAATTTTACCACTCACTCCTTGGGAGGGGATCACAATGTGTGCATGTCTTGGACACAGCACACACACGGACATATGGCAATCTAATATATAATAGTTACTTACATAACATTTTCGGGAATATTCGTTTCTAGTTAATATGATCTGAATGCCAACTTTTATTTTAGCAACTGCTGACTACTTAGTCAGTATAATCCTTCTGAAATTCCTCTCCGAGTCCATGTGTCTCTTTAATAACATCTTGATATGTTGGAGCAACTGCTGCACTACAGCTTCAGTCAAGTGAAAGATTTGTATTTTCGCTAACTGTGAAGCTTATTTGTGTGCTAAATCCCAATCAGATCTAGTTAAAGATACACAGCATTCACAAGAGTATCCTGTTCTAAAAAAGATACCTTGCAAACCATAGCTGTTCTAGGCAGGACTGAAGTAGTGCTCCCTGATTCTTGTCATTATAAGGTTCATCAAGAAAAAACAAACTATAAAAGAACTTACACTAAAAAGTACCAGTGGCATAAAAACTGGACTGGTAAGACAGTGTCATAAAACCTGTGAATCATGCAGCACATTAATTTTGAGAATGAAGGCTAGGTATTGATAAGAGAGACTAGTTCACAAAGCAGAAAGGACTACAGTGGGAATGTAAAACTAACTGCAAATTGCTCACTGTGATACAGTCCTGTTTGACAGATTGTCCCAGTGCACAGAGAACTGGCAGAGGAAGCACTGCCAAGCAGTGCTGCCAACACATCTGTCCTCCCTCAGCTCTGCAGTTCTTTTATCGAATGCTCTTCTGAGATTCAATCTCATAAAATAGAGGCAAGAGATTAATTCTGGTACTGATCTTATCTCTTGTACTCTGCCCTGTGCTTTCGGACTTGTGTCACAAGTAATTGAGGTTCTCTGACACAGATAGGACAGACAGGGGGCTCCCCTGGCAGCCCCAGGTTTACAGAGCCAGCTGTCACTGCCGAGGGCAGGCAGTGCCCAAGCACCTCTGCAGCCTCCCCGAGCCCTGGGCTGCAGGGCAGAGCTGGAGCTCTCCATTGCCAACCTCTGCTTCTTCAGCACGCGCTTTTCCTCAGGTCTCCTACGACTGTGTGACCAGTTAAACCTGTGGGTGAGCGTTTTCTGGAGCTCCTGAAGCCTCTGCAGGTCACTGATTTCAGCATAAGGTGGATTTACCCAGCCCATACTCCCTGTAAACGGTTCAAGCAATACAGTAACAAATAGTGAGAGTTTGCATATAAAATGCATGAGATTGGTTTCCAATAGCAGTGCTTCCTGTAGAAGCAACAAAATTATGAGGATTCATACAAAAGCACTATATATACTTAATGGATTTTAAGTCTAAAGCATTTTGAGAACTGCTATCATCTCCTAAACATTTTTTGTTGGCTAAAATTACCCATTAAAATGAAAAAAAATTATCTTTCCACTAAAGCACAACTTTCTGCACTTGGCACACAAGGATCAAATAACTCAATAAAGATTAGATGTACTTCAGACTGAAACACAACTAGTGCCCAAGCAGCTGTCTTCTTTCCAGCCAAGCTGTGTGTGATTTGGGGTGGGAATAAAAATATATTCTATCAGCCAATGATCAAACCAGATGTATGAGGTTCTTTCTTTTAAATCCAAATTAATTTTTCAAGGGACACTGAAGCAGATTTGTATGAAGCTCTTAAAGCAATTCCTCAGGAATATTATTAAATACCTTATTTTTTTGCCAAATTCCATATGGGGGAAGATTTTATTCATGTTGTTCTACATTTTCTGGTTTCTTATCTGTCCCTCATGTGACAAATACTTGTATTTATTTTTGTCGGCTGAGCTGTTCTGACATTGAGCAGGATTTTTTAATTGTGTTCTACTGATCAATTATCAATAGAATTAAATTGTTCTGATTAAATGCTGAAAGCATTTTCTACTGACTTTCTGGCAGGGAACATTCTTTCCTGTCTCCTTCCTTTTCACGCATCCATCTAGAAAATAATTCAGACAAGACCCTGCACTTGAGAAAAAAAGAACTAAAAAATCAGATCACCACTTTTAAACATCTATAGTAGCTCCATGAATAAGTTTTTTATGAAAGGCTGAACCTAATTTTATTTAGGAACATAAAGCTCTAACTTTCATAGCTGAATTAAAAAGTCTAACCAAAAACAGGAGCTAAAATCAGAACCAAAAACATCTAGCAAAGATTTACAGAACTTCTGTCAGATTAAGTTAAAGCTCCACAGTTGAATCATAAACTTAGTCAGAGCCAAATACTAACTGTGAATGAAAAAAATTGGAGACAAAGGGTTAAAGGTCAAGGAAAAAATACCTATTGGGCTTTTTTTCAAGTTGGTTATGATCAGGCCTTGGCCCTACAAATATATCCAGTCAAATTCCTCTGCAATCTTTCCACAGCCAATCTATGTCAGCTGCAAAATAGATGAGGAGCTTTGAATAGCCTTGATTTAAAAAATTATTTTATTTTTTTCATTTATTTTCAGAAGAGCATTTGAGAGAGTGAGTGAAGGCCTGGGCAGCTTTTGTTTCTGAAGATCTATAACCCGATGATGGCCAGCAGGGAGAGAGGGGTCACTGGCTGCAAATGATTTTCAATACTTCCTCTAGAGGGAATAGGATGGTTTCTGGGAGCTGCTTCAGGAGATGGACCTACAGGCCTCTCACTATTGTTACTGAAAACCTTCAAAATTTATTGTCCTGTCTAAAAGTCATAAAATGCTTAACTTCCTTGATTATAAGATTGCAGTATTATGCCTTCCTAAAGCTGATTTTTCATAAAACAAATTAAATGGTTAAATAAATAAAATTTTTTGGACAGAACAACACTCATGATTTGTTAGTGCCACCCTGAGCTATCAGCCCCTTGCACACTCTGCTGTGGGTGCCCTCCTTTCTCCCTGCCTTGGCTGTGCTCATTCAGCAAGAACAGCTGGCTTGGCTGCTCTGAAAGTGAGGGCACGGCTCTGCCAGGAAATGCACAGCAGCCTCTAGAGCTGGGGTGAGGGGCACACAGGGGGTTTTTGCACAGCGCTCCCCCATCCCAAGGAGAAGGGCAGTGACTTCATAAGCTCTTTCTGGTGAGCCTAAAGGTTTTGGTTAGCAGAGTTTGAATCCCAACTATCTGCTTTAGCTCCACTAATGAGATTTATTTTATTTCTATGTAGGTGGTCTTTTATTTCTTAAATGCAATTAGCATACAGTTGTTGCCTGATGGTTTTATTTATTTTTGAAAGCGCCGACTACTGGACTTGCTTTCATAGTTCTCGCGTTTCCAGAATTTACTTTTGTGCTCCACAAGCCTATTTTCAGGAAATATTTTGTAAGACGGATGATATTTTGAAGTCTACTTTTAAGGCTGCAAAGGCTTTTGCTTTTTTCATTCCTTTGTCTTTTCATTAGGGGCCATCTTTAATTCCTAGATGTGTTTTTTGGAGTCCAGTTCATTTCCTTTGAAACATACCATGAAAACAAAACATTAAAAGTATTTTCAGACTGTAGGCAAAGTTATATGTTTATTTTATGAGAATCTATGCTATATAAGGTTTCAGGTGGGGTACTGAAATTTACATATTTGTCCCTTTCTAGGTTCTCTAAACATTTCCTGACATGTTCATTAGCTGCCTTTTGCTCGTTACATAAATATATAAACTATCTGACCTGCTCAGCTTCAGCTGTACAATGAATAGAAAGTTTTAGGCTTTTATTTCAAACTATGAACAATTTCAACATCCCCACTTTTTGAGGATGATATAGATGAGTGGTATGTAGTGTTTCCAACTCCTGAGCTGTATTACAGTCTTGATTTTTGTGATTCATGAATTTATAATTCATACTCTCAAAAAAGAAAATGGAACATTTTTGAGAATCAACATCATGCATATTGCAAACTACAATAAACATGTCAGCAAAAGTGGATATACTAACAGTTTATGGTGGCCAATTTGCTACTTTATTCTTTTTTATAAATGGACAAATTATGACTGCCCATTGTGGTCACATTAAAGGGAGAATGGTGTGGAAATTTCTGTTCTCAATAAACCCATAAAGAAGTGGACAGAACTTATTTTTAGACAGAATTGTGCTCATAATGTGAATAGTCACCTAAAATCTGCTGAGAAAAACATAATCAGTTTCACAAGAAGTCTAAAATTTTCTTTTTATCCCATTAGTCAGCCTAATAACAAGTTTTACAATTTGTCCTTGTGAAGTTCATAAAAACAATGACAAATATAAAAATGCCACACTGAAAGTTGAAAAAAAAAAGTTTTCCACTCTTCTATATGAAGTTGCGAAATTTGTTGAAGTCAGTGAAGTTAAACTACCATAACACAAACTGACCTCTGAATTCACTGAATAAGGGCTGTCCTGTTGTAACAGAAGCTGCTGGGATTTTACAAGCAAGCTGAGGCGTCCCTATGCTGAATATGCTGAAAAGCAGTGGCAAACTGGTTTTCCTTTAATGCGTTGTGTGCAAACTCTTCAATATACAGAAAACCAAAATGCTAAGAATCCCTTGAGAAAAGGTTTCAGAGAAACTCAAGTAAGTCTTCATTAAATCCTCCAAAAACATTGTAATTAAAGAAGTTCTATGTGTGTCAGGGAAAGAATTGAATTAATTAGCAAATCTTTGCTTGTGAAACCTCTTTGTTTTAAGATAAAAAGAACAAAGGGCTCTGAATATCTGTACCACATAACAGATAAGTCCTTTCTACATTCAGAAGGATACACGCCAGATAGAAATATGTCCAAATCCAGAAAATACTCTAAGCTTCCTCAAGATTTATAGATGTTTGGATCCAAAGAGTATAATTCAGGGCCATATTAGAACCAAGTCCATATATAAAGCTAGAATCCAGAAATGAGAGGAGTTTCATTACATTCTGGGAGGTTTGATTTATGTTTCTCATTCAGCCTTATTCCCCAAAAATCTAACAGAAATAAAGTAACCAAGCTGAAATGCAGTCTCACTTCAGACATTTTAAATCACAGGTTAAAGGATAACAAGATGAAGAACCAATCAAACCTTTTTTCTGTATTTTTAAGTTTCTGTCTTTTAGGCAAACCACTTGCTGAGATTGTCTGCATTACTGTGGTCTGTCTCAGTCTAGAAAAGAGAAAACTGTCCCAGCTATTGTGGATCATAGCAGAAAAAGGAAACAAAATAAATGGGTGAGACTTGAGTAATGCATTCTTCTCCTCCCTGCCCCAGCTGGTTTAAACCATCTTGGCAAAAACTTCTGAAGAAAGGTTTTTAAACACAATACAGGTTGGTCAGGGAATCCAAAAGGATATCGTTGTTTGTATACTTGAGTACAATTACTCTTCAAGTCAAGGGATATGACACAGCATTATCAGTATTGTGGGCATGGAGAAAGTAGGAGATAAAGGATTTTAGCCACCGAATTCTGAGGAGCATAGAGATGGATTCAACCCTGAGCTGATACAAGAGGGCTCTAAAAATGGGAGAAATGTCAATAAAGGATATTATCAACCTGAGACGACTAGCAGAAGGGACTAAGAAGCTCTACATTCATATTAAAAAATATTTATACTGAGGTTTTTTTTACCTAAGATTTTTGTTCTTCATCAAAATGAAGTGCTGTACTACTTAATGGTGATACCAGTATAGGAAGGGATCAGAATTCCTGGTAAAGATTGATGGCAATGATCTAATATGTTAAAGGAGACCATTCTCCATTTCAAGCAGAAAAACTGCAGACTACAATAGGCATGGAACATAGACACCTGCAAACCTGAGTTATTTTAAAAATTAATGCTGACTTTTGTGTATAGCTATTTAAGAAAAATCAAGGCGTGTGATAAAGTTTTATCAATAATTAAATAAGTGTATCATATTTTAAGCTGCAGTTTACTACAATCATGCCCTTAATTTAATTGATTTTTATCTCTGGCAAAAGCATTGTCCTTTTGTGAACACTGAAAGCATTAAAATATGTTAGAAAGGAGAACTGAAAAACCCCCATGTAACATGTAAAAAACCCTAGCACAAATAATAGTTATAAAAGGAAAAGTCCAACATAAATGCAGCACTGTTCAAAACCTCTGACAGTATAACCTACATAACAAACTTAAAGATGACGTTCACCTCTAGCTTTTCTGCCTAATTTTTAAAATATATCACACCTAATATTACTGCAACTGCCAGATCAGTAGAGAAAAGAAACACTTCGTGGCTGAGTTTTTCTTCACTTACATGTACTGTTGTTTTCCCCCCATAATCCTCTGTATTCTGTCAAGGATTTTATAACATAGTTTATAAATATTGACAGAATCATGGCTTTTGTAAGCATGTTACCCATGGTATGATCCTTTTAATATCAGAAGTATGTAAAGCAAACCTCTGTTATTGCTTTGGATTCCTTTGGCACAGTATTTATATGTTCACACCATTCACTTATTTCTTCATCTGCCATACATTTCCTATCTTTAGGTAGATTTTTGCAAATTCAATCCTCTTCTAACAAAAATATAAAAATCATACATAGCATTTTCTTGGTACTTTAGGATACACATCACCCTTCCAGTGAAATGTTAATAAACTAAATCTCCCCTAATACATTTTCCACACTTTTTTTCTTCCCAGACTAAATGATATGCAAAGAGATTTCTCTACAGTTAATGAACTGGTTAATGAAAAATGGTGCTAAGAAGGTTATTTGATCCACTAAAACACTAGCAATAAAACATAGATACTTAGATCTGTTTCAGATGTTTTTAAAGACTGTGCTTGGACAGACTGGTATTAATAATCCTGGATTTCTATGGTGGTAAAGAGCAGTATTTATCCAGTCTCACAAGGCGGGTGTATTTCTGTCTGTCTGTCCCTACCCTACCTGCCCATGAAGGGAAAAATGACTGTAAAGCAGAGGTGTGTGCAAAACCTTCCAGTATGCAAAGGGGCTAGAGGAAAGCTGGGGATGAACCTTTTAGAAAGACACAAAGTGATGGGACAAAGGCTTAAAATGGAGAGAGAGCAGGTTTAGATTAGATAACAGGAAGAAATTCTTTCCTGTGAGGGTGGTGAGGCAGTGGAACAGGCTGCCCAGAGAGTTTGTGGATGCCCCATCTCAGACATGTTCCAGGCCAGGCTGGATGGGCTTTGAGCAGGTGGGAGGTGTCCCTGCCCATAGCAGGGCTTGGAACTGGATGACCTTTCAGGCTGCTTCTAACCCAGACCATTCTGTGACTCTGATTTTTCCTGTGCTCCATAAACAAACGTGGCACTTTGTGCAGTGCACAGGCCCCTGTGCAAACCTATGCTTTGAATCTTCCCCTGGGATTCTTTTTTTACAGTAACAAAGGAATAAAATTATTACTGGACACATGGTATGCAAGCACAACATGCTGATAATTTTATGTAGATCTTCAGTACCCTCGTGTCCATTCAGAAAAGCTGTTAAAGAAAAGCAAAGATGTTCACTTCTTGAAGGTCTTGAAACAAACAGGAGTTCTAACTTGCAGTTTTACAGTAAGTTGTCAGACATCCACAAAGACAAAGCCAGATCTTAACTGGGCAAGCACATCTTAGCCACAGGTTATAAAGCAGACACAGATGTACAAACTATCAAGACAGGAAAACAAAAGTTTGGAAGAACAGTGAGAAAAGCTTTACATTTTTGCATAACAGGAAATCCACTAAACAAAAAAGAATTACAAATAACCACTAACATGTCTCATTTGCCTTAAAGAAATACAAAAGCTCCTAAAATGAGAAATAACATCATTGAAAAAGAACCACAAAATGAAGAATTTTATTTCAAAAAATGTCTTTGAACACAGCAGTTCAGTGCACAGAGAAGATGATGGAGTTGAAGACAAAGAACTGCTAAAATAGAACTGAAATGAAAGCCAAGATGAAATAACCTCCTCAAGTTCTGATGCTGGCAGACAAACACCATTCAATAAAAGTTTTCCAGCAATGACAATTATCCCATAGGGCTTCAAAACAATTTATATCCTCACAAGAAGAATACGTGTGAGAACAATGTTCCAGATTGCTGAAAATTAGCAAGAGGGGGAAGGAGGTACCAAGCACTTCCAAATCAGTTAATTTGAATTCTTAGAAAGATCTTAGAAAAGGCCTGACTTTCCAGATCTAGCCCAAGACTTTTTGAAACCCATAAGCATAGAAACTCTTTTGCTCCAAAATATGAGTTTAGGAAAGAAAAGGGATAAAGTAATGTCCTGACTGAAACTGAATTATAATCTAACCCTACTCACAATGTGGGGTTTGGAAACACACCAGCTGGAATCTGTGTGCTCCATGAAAATCTCCCACTGCATGCAGAAGTGACATGCACAAAAAGAACCAATTCCATGGAAAGGTGCAGCAGCAAGCAGACAAGTCCTGAAAGGCTGATCAACAGGAGTAACAAACACATAACAAGTAAACAAATAAAAACAAAGTCATAGGTGCAGGGTTCAGCTCAGGAGGAAACACCCGCAGAACAGAAACAAAGAAGATGAAGAACCCCTCCGACAAAGTATTGAGGACAGAAGTTTTACTGCCTATTAAAACCAGGAGTGATCTCAAATCCTTGCAGTGCTTTCCTGCTGGAAAGAAGAAAGTGGACAGAATGGAACAGGATCAGTAATCAACAACATGAGGCTGAAGAAAAGCTTCTGTCATCAAAGAGTGCCAGATGATCTGACAGGAATAAAACAAGAAAACTATGACAAAAGATGAACACTTCCTCCTCGTCCCTTGATCCTGAAAGAATCCCAATGTACCAGGCTAAGAGACACAGAGGCAGTATCCAGCCCAGTTTGCCACTCTAGTGAGAAGAGCAGTGGAAAAGTCACATCTCAGAGCATGGCTGAACCCTGCAGCCTGACAAGTCAGTAACAAGGTCTTTGTTAACAAGATACAGGGACAATCTGGATCACTGAATATCTGTCAGAGAGAGGAAGGAGTGGGAGATCACCACTGGTATCCCATTTTTCCTTTACTGTAACCACCAAGCTCAGTGGTGCTGCCAACAAAGCACCCTCAGAGGCCACACTTAAATGCACCCCAACATTTTCCAGATTGCTGGCTCTTTATAACATCATTCCAATTATGATTATTATGATTCCAACTGGATTTAAAGAAGGACCTACATGTCTGAAAGCTGACATTTTTCAAATTACATCATTTGATGTAATTAAAATACTGACTCTTCCCACGAATTTCTCATTTGTGTTATATATGAGGACTAGATACTCAAATCCTTGATAAATTTAAATTTAACAAGATGGCCAGCATGTCAATGGGATTTACTTTATAATTCCTATGACCTCACCCAACAATCCTTATGTGTAACGCAAAAATAATAGCTCTGAGGTTTATTCCTCTTCTTTTTACATCCCTGCACAGTAGACAAGTCCAGAAACCAATACAACAGACATGTGTTTAAAAGGGTTAATAAGACTTAATTAAGCAAGACTAAATTAAGACTAATCAGGACAAGACAAATCCTGATTTTGATAAGCTTCTCATCAACAGCATTAACATTCAGTTGCAGTACAGTGATGAACGGTTTAACTAAAGACACAATATACCCTGAAGAACCTTTTTATTACTGACAGTAATACTTGGATTAAAATTAGCACAGCATGATTTTTAAATCTCAAATTGAATCTGCAGAGAAGGCAGTTAAAGAAGGGTGGGTTTTTTTTTTTTTATACTCACAAACTGAGCAAACTTGATCTGGAAGTCATTAGCAGATAATAAACATAACCTTCCCCCACTCACTCCCAAGATGCCATCTCTACAGTCACTTTTCAGCATACAGTTGTGTTTTTACAACTTGTCATCCTACAGAGAAAAGCCTCACAGGCTTTCATTTTATCCGATTTCTCCCTTACTGGTAAGGAATTAGTGCCTTCTTTTCAACAGGACTCAGTTCCTAACAAGGAAAAAGAAGTGGAATGAAAGGAGAAGAAAAATTTGGTTTGCTTAGTGAAAAAGTTACAAAGTTCTCTTTAGGATGACAAAAGCCCTTCTGAAAAGAGAGTAAAAAATTAAAGCAGATCAGCTTTAAAGTGAGCTGCCACAACTGCCTCACACAGACACCTCATTCACGCAGCCCAGTATGGAACAGACTCAACCAAAGGCAGCCACTACTTCTCACAAGATCTTTTCTTACAAAGAAAAAAACATATGTAAAAGCAGCTTTGGAAATTTTAAACTACTCTCTCACAGGAAGTATCTGCACCCTTTTACATCCCAACCCAAACGGTTTCTTTTGCATGACAGCCTTGCAAATGAAACAGTAATCTGGTTTTCTGCATCACAACTGGCCATAGTCTACTGTCAGACTAGGCTTGGAGATGCACCTTTTTTAACTCCTTACTTTCCCAATAGAAAATGAATTAATTTGAAAACAGTAGTATTGATGGGTTAATTAAATAACTTCCACAAATAGAATTAAACAAGTGTTAAGGGTTCTACAGATGAGAGCCTGTTTTACTACATTAAGATTCATAATATTTTATTTTGTCATCAAAAAAAGCTGAAGAGCTTATCCTCACTATGTAAGGGTAACTTACCTTTTCCCACTGTGTAAGGGACACAAAATTCAATATGATGCAAACATCATATCACCTGTTTCTCCTATTTGCAATTATTTACATTGCAGCTCCTATGAGTCTTGGAGAAACATTGATTTGTTAAAAGAAGTAAGAACTAGTGACCCAAGGAATATTAAAGGGAAAGATGTTCAGTACTGAAGGGAGTAAGTGCAGGATAAGTAAACCATAAAGCATCAAACAGGGACTGGACATTCAAAATTTGATGTTCAAGAAGAGGCCAATGATAGAAGGATATTTTGGAACATAAAAAACACACCATTCTAACACAGTTTTAATGCAAAGAACAACTTGGTCAACCATCAGATACCACTCAGTTCCTCTGAATCTTCTCAAACTCTTAAGAAAAAAAAAGAGAGAGAAAAAGATTATTTTCTAAAGAAGCCTATGGAGCCAAATCATGCAGGCTCTGAGTAAGAGTGGAACTAGATAATTTTAAAAAATCAAAAAAATTTGCTATCAGTTCTTTCTTATTAAAATGTGGAATCTATAGATTAGTAAGCCTGCTCATCAGCAGATTAGAAGACATTAAAAATCAAAATTAACAAATTGAGCATGTGCACAACTGTCACCAGATGTCTTAATGCTGCATCTGCTTCACTCTACTTGAAAATCTGACTTCTCTCAGCAGAACAAAAAATAAAACAGATCTGGATTGTTTCCTGTTACAACAGAAGAATACAAGAATAGCTGTACTCGGTCAAACCAAAGGTACACAGAGCACAAGATCCAATTTCCAGCTCTGACCAACATCGGATGCCTAAGGAAGACTAAGAACATGGCAAGCACACAGTGATATTTCCACAGAAATCTCTCTTGGCCACAAGCATTTTGTGGCTCAGGAACCAGAGGTAGTGACTCTATTTGACAGCTCTGTAAAAGTTTCTTCAATCTACTTCAGTAATCCTTGGAATGTTTAAAATTTTAATATCTACGGTGTCCTTTAGTGCTTAATAATATTGCATGAAGAGCCATATTTCTTTTGTTTTGGTTTATGATATTCTGGTAGTCTTGCTTGATTGAAAACTAGGGAATAATCAGAGGAATTCTTGTAACATGTAAAATCTTGCTATAGACAGTTGAAGACTTCTGTATATTAAGATGTCTTGCAAAGAAAAAGCTGTTCTCTCATTACAGGTTCCTTTTCCTGATTCTGCTCATTTAACAGTCCTAAACTAATAGAGAAGAATTTCCATTTTCTGAAGTCAGTATTTCTGAGTTCTTATACTAGAAACAGAACTTTCAATAGCACTTTTATCAAATATTTTTATATTAGACTATACTTTTCTGAGAGATGATTTTACATCTTTTAGCCATTCTACAGACAGGTCAATGTGTTACCTGGCATTCAGGTACATTCAATCCACAAGTAACCCAATAGCATTAGTATGTTCTGTGCAAGCCAGCTACTGCAGTGTAATATCTTCCTGCTGCTACCACTGCTGCCCAGACTTCTGCCTCTACAGACCCAATATTGTTGCTATCAACAGAAGGATTTATTCTCCCCTCAATTACTTTGTTTCTTAGAAGCCAAATTTTACTGTAAAACACATAATAAGTAAAAAACACCTGGAGTTCAGTGATAACCTTGATCCTTGAAAAAAAAAATTCTGCCTCCCAGCAAGTACGGGAAATCTTTCAGACCAGGCTGCTTTAGCTATGCTTCATC
>VZTT01014745.1:42560-56496 GCA_013400855.1 Buphagus erythrorhynchus | reverse complement strand
AATAATAATAATTAAAAAAAAAAAAGTAAAAATGTTGAATGAACAGGTGAAAATTTGATTATACAAGGGCTTAGCTTTATCTTTACCTCACTTCATAAGCATGCTCCCTTCATGTGTTAATATATACCTGTATATCTTAGTGACATGTCAGTCATTATAATGTATTTTGGAATAACTATTCAACTAATACACAGCAGTAAACTGCCTTTTAAAGTCTCTAATCAGAGGTTCAGTGTGTGTCAGTGTGTGTCAGTGTTTCTTGACACCCTGATTTACAGAACAATTTTATGGAAGGTTTTAAAGCCCCAGTCTTGACTTATTTCACATAGTTCACTTTACAGAGCACAGAATTAATATAATGATCCCATTTGTCATCCATCAAGTTCATATTTGGTAAGTTAAGAATTAAAAACAAATTTTGCGTTCCAGTTCACCTTCTTTATACAAAATAAATTGATTACTTTCACTGGTAATGCAAATGTGAAATTCATAACTGAAAAAACTGCTTTGTCTTCCATATCTGAAACACTTTATATGTCAATGTTGGGGGTTGAATTTTTCCCTTTTCTTTCTGTGGAATTTTTCCCATTGTTCTGTTAAGTATTTCAGGATATACCCAGAAGCTCAGATAGCTAAGGTAGAAGTTTCTCTCACAGGGGGGAGGAGAGGGGCAACACTGGAGAAGAAGAGGTGGGGCAGGGGCCTGCTCTCACTCTGGCTCTCTCGCTCCCCTGGCTCGGAGCAGGACGGTCGCTACAAACTCCGCTCTGCCACGCTGACGTGGGAGCTGCCTTCCCTGGCTGTGGGATCCCGAAACCTCCTTGCTCAGATGCTCTCCCACTCTCTCCTGCATCTCCTGCCCGCCTCAGACATCCTTTTGGAGCATCAGGATCCGTGAGCAGCGTCTCCCCTCTGCCCTTTCCCATGTGGGACACAGACGCCATTCCCCGCAGGGCCCCTCCAGCCCCGTGGGATCACCGCCTCTCCTCCCTGCTCGCCGGGAGCTGGCAGGCAGCATCAGAATGGTAACTGCACCACAGAGGAAAGGTGTCCACAGCCAGGAGAACTGTTTACTGCGTTTTCTGCTCTGCTGCTGTTGATCTCGCAGTTATTGTTGTTGTGTCTTGTTTCTCTTGTTACATATATATATATATATATATATATATATATATGTATATCAGTAAAGAACTGTTATTCTTACCCCCCATATCTTCGCCTGAGAGCTCTTTAATTTCAAAATCATAGTAAAGGGAAGGGAGGGGGGTTTATACTCTCCTTTTCAAAACGAGGCCCCTGTCTCCTTTAGCAAATATCTGTGTTTCAAACCAAGACAGTCAAGGTTGGGGAGCTGATTTAAAAATTTAAACAATACTTTACCTGATTTATTCTTGAGTACTAGGAGCACCGGAGAAAAGTAAATATGATGGCAAGACATTCCTCATTTCAGTATCTCCACAGAATATTTTCTTCAGAGAAATGCATACAAATCCCAAACGAACAACTGGTAAATTTTCTTCCTAAGACACAGAAAGAAAATTATCTGTCTTTGTCATGAAATCAGACATCTTTCTTTTCATTTCCGTATTTAACCTTTTTCATACAACACTGTATACATTCCTTAGAGTATATATTCCTTACAGAATAAGCTGAGTTGGAAGGGATCCATCAGGCTCACAGAGTCCAACTCCTGGCCCTGCACGGGATACCCAAGAGTCACACCTTGTGTCTGAGAGTATTGTCCAAGTGCTTCCTGAGCTCCCTCAGGCTGGTGGTGTGACCACTTCCCTGGAGAACCTGTTCATGGGCTCAACCACCATCTGAGTGTGAACTATGTCAAGGTTTTGACCTCGAAAAGATTCAGAAGCAGTAAGTTTTGCAACTGAAGCGTGAGCTTTTTAAAAAATCCTTTTGCCTGTTTGTAATCCACTTCAAAAATCTTCAAACGTGTCTTTATTTTTGCATTAAGAATCATAGCATCATTAAGGTTCAAAAAAGACGTTTTAGGGTATCAAGTCCAGCTATCAAAGAAGGCACAATGAGAAGTCTTATTTTCCTTAATTATATTTCATTCACCTCTTCTCCATATGTTCACATTCTTCTACTTTAAGTTATGCTATTAAAAAATACTAAAACATTCTTTCCACTCTTAGTGAGTTTACAGGTGGAGCTACAGATGCTGTCTCAGCTAAGCTACAGAGTATTGACAAAATTCTTGACTACAAGTATCCAATGTAATCAAAATATTTTAAAAGTTCATTAAATTTCAAAATCTATATTTAAGGGTACAGAGCGTTCCTTCGACTTTCAATAAAGAACTTGTTAGGAGTTTCTCGTTAGCTCTCTTGTTAATATAGCCTTAAGTGCTATATCTTAACACAAACTGACTACCACGGAAGTTCCCCAACACAAACTTTATATATTTGTTTGAAGTTTTCCATACTTGACAATCATATCTTTCTTATCCAATGACATACAATATCACTTTCTCTGATAGTTCTCATGATGGGGAATGAAAAAGTAAAAGGGAAATATAATATTGCAAGTACATAACTTGATTTAGACACTTTTTCTAGTTTTTAAAAATGCTGACATTTCTTCTGCAATTGCAAACAGTTTGTTCACTAGCATTTATTATGTGTTTGCTGTCTGTTCAAATGTGTCCATTTTGATACTAAGGGATCCAATCAAACACTTACTGATTACCTGAGTTCCATTTCATTCTGGTTTTGAAGCAAAACACTTTACAGGTTTAATTAGCTTCATGTTTCTAATTGTCATGGTTACTCCATACACTTTTATATGCTGTACTGTAACCAGCACCATTTTTATGTAAAGAGTATTTTTCAAAATAATTAATTCTCTCAGATATGAGATGAGATGTCTTATTATTTCTCCACATAAATTGAACTTTGAATGGAAATATTACAGTACTCTTTGTTCCTATCCCAGTTAACACCATCTTTTCTTCTGCATACTTGCAATGTCCCAAAAGGATTAAAATTCTTTATTCTCTGGCCAAATTTATGTCTTCATCTTTGTACACCAATAATCCTTCTAGGGTAGATGCCAATAAAACACATCTGTTACATTTGTATTCTGATGGTAGTCCAACTCTGTGCTCTGAACAATTGTGTTTTGATGCAATGTGCTATTAAACAACTTCTGTGTTTTCCAGTAAAGAAAGCTGTATATCACCAAATAAGTAAGTCATTTATAAATAGCACAATTATCAACATTCATACTTTCTTCTAGGTCCTTTTTTGACCTTGTATCTTGGTTAATTTCTTCCTCTGCTGAACTAACTATTGTAAATTGTTTTAATGAACATTGCTTTCAACTATTTATTTCAACAATAAATAAACCAAAACACTGGCAAACTATATCTGGAAAATGCTTTGATATTTCAAAAATTGTGATCAGGGGTGTTAAAGGCTGAAGAATCAGTTATACACTTGAATAACATAAGACAAATGTTACTATTTTTCTTTAATAGGCAGTATATATTGTGTCTTTTGTCAAAAAACTGTTTCTGAACAAAGATTTCAAGCTTATTAAATAGGGGATTAGTATTATTTATATTACAAGACTGACACCACTTTTTCTAGTTGTTTGGATGGAAAGTTCTACTATTAAACATATTGGTGCTTCCTGTGGGAACATTTATGTGCATTTATGGATTCTATTACAGCTGGCTTCACTGACATATTAAAAAATCAAATTCCATAAAATTGGAATGCAATGACTACACATGAAAAAACCAAGAACATTGTATACTACTTTCAGTACCTGTGTTGCTATTTAGCCACAGGTGACAGTAGAAAGCCACAGAGCTTCTCACTCACCTTCTTCTATTCTTCCCCATTGGAATGGGGGAGAAAACCAGAAGGGTAAAAGTGAGAAAAACTTGTGGGTTGAGGTAAAGATTATTCAATTTATAAAGCAAAAACTGCACACACAAGAAAAGTAAATAAGGAACTCACTTGCTATTCCTATTCACTCACTAATCAAACAGCAGATGATTAGCCATTTCAAGGAAGGGAGGGCTCCATCATGATTATTAATTGAGAAGATAAATGCCATTAAGTCCAAACTCTGAATTTCCTCTTTTTTTCTCCTCCAACTTTTACCGGTGGGTATGACACCCATGGTATGGGATGACCCTTTGGGAAGTTGGGATCTGCTGTGCAGGCTGTGTCCCTAGCCCTATCATGTTCCTTGGTAGGCCAGCATGAGAAAAACAAAAAGGCCTTAAACCTGTGCAAGTACTGCTCTGCAATAACAAAAATATCCCAAAACTATTTTAGATTTGTTTTGGTGACAAATCCAAAGTATAGCACCTACTATGACTAAAATTAACTTTAACCCAGCCAAAACCAGTGTGATGAGTGTTCAAGAACTCTGTTTCCAGAAAATAGAATGCAGCTACTTATAATGCTCTTTGTTAGATGTAAAAAAAAAAAAAAAAAAAAAAAAGTTGCAAGATTTATAGTTCTATAGGTGAAGGGAAGGTGATTATAAGCTTTATCTATCGATATCAGGCTGAACTCAGAACTGCAGCTAAAGTAATGGGTCTTATTATAACCAGAAAATTATATTCCAACAAACCAATTGAATTTTGCTGCAATTACTATACATATAGAACCTGAATAAGGATAGATGCTTTACATGTGAATAATGACTCAGAGAATGACCCATAGGACTTATCATTGAATCTTGGGCCTTGAACTGCAAATGAGAACAGCAAGCAGTAGACAGAGAATTATTATAACAATAAACTTTAAAAGTCCTTCGCATTCATAAGAACAAAATCATTATACTGATATTTCCTTCTTCATCAACTGCTTTTCTTTCGACTTTGGTGTATTACAGGTATTTCTGTTTCTTTCAGACTGAAAATAGTACTTTTAAAAAAAGAAAATAAAATACTGTCTGTGAAAAGTGTCTATTACTACTTGAGAAATTTTACTGCCTGTCTGAAAGGCCCAAAGTTACTTCTTGAAACTGAAAAATTATTTCATTAGAATACTTTCAGAATAATATTTTCAAATTAAAACCGTTTGACTTAGAATTGCTTCTTCTTCACAATGAAATCTTTGCACAGGGAAAGTTCTGAATCACAATCCACTCTGATCATTGTCTGGAGACAGTCATCATTTGATCACTTAGAGAAAATGAGCACACTTGATCTGGTACCCTCCCGTTTAAACATGTGAAAATCAGAAGTCATGCATTTAAATCACTCCACCATCAGCCACTTTTCACAGGTGTCGCTTTCTCTCTGTTCTGTAGAGCCATGCTAAGGTAACAAAAACAGCTGACAATACTTGTTGTTATTTTTTCAAATAAATTCTAACACCTTAGTCTTTGGGCTAATTCGGTATTCCATATTCAGGGAGGAAGAAGAATGTCAAAACATAGAGTGACTGCATCATCACTTCAAAATGAAACTTCTTCTATCTTGAATCCATCAAATTATTTTATCTCAGATAATTACACTGTTTTCACTGATAGCACAAAAATAACCCTTGTCCTATTCTATCAAGTATTTTTCCTAAATGAGCACAAGCCATTAATTAATGAATCTAATAATTGTCTTTGAAGATGCACACTTTTTATCTTATTTCAAATAATGGAAGTGTAAATGTAAAAGGATACACAATGCCATCTCACAGGTTTTTTGGCTGTTCAGGGCTGCAGATTCTCTCCAGGAACAGCTGGTTGCCTGGAGCAACAATGCTGTAGGTTGTTTGCTGGCTGCTTGCATGCCTCTTTAGATGCCAGGCTGCAGAGACTTTTTGTTCTTGTCAACTTAGGGCACTAGAGCTCATAGGGCAAGACTAGGTACTAAGCCTGCTTTTATATATAGTTACCTCCTCTTTAACAACCACACCCAACAGATCTTACATGACTAATGTTCTTTTCCTAATCAGCTAGGTTTATTCTCAGTGAAATGCATTGCCAGATGATGACATGTGGCTTACCAACACAGCTATGATTGTTGGAGCCATTTGTGAAAGTGCCATCATTAACTGTACTTTGAAGGAGTTTACTGCAAGTGCCACAGACCCCAGACAATGCTGGGGCACCACCAGCTCAAACTCCCACAGGGCTTGTCCCCACAAAGAGAAACAATCTGCACCATTTATATCTGCTCTGGCATCTTCTTCAGAGCAGAAGCAGAGACAGATTCTGCATTTGGTGCACATTTTAAATCATTCTGAAATGCAAATATAAACCACATGCCAGTCACCATATCAAACCAGATCAAAGTCTTAATCTCTGTATAAAATACAATGGCTATACCAGGAGTAAGCTTTAAGTATTAAAAATGCATCAGAATGTTCTAATAGTGAAATAGTGAAAAATATCTTCCACAGTCACATTCAGGTATCTTAATTTGTATGCTTCTTTTATGATCTCTCAGGCAATAACTTTTAGCCTATATAAACAGGTTGGAATAGTTTTGAGACATAAATACTATTTCTCCAGAATGCTTAGAAACTCCCCTTCTCCTGAGTTGCCATGTTTAAAGACTACAGTTGGCAGTATACTTATACTGTAAAAAGATATTCTTTAAAATAAGTAGAAGAATTAATCTGATCTGTGCTTTTCCCTTATATGTCTACTCTTTTCTGGACAGGCTTTCCAATTTCAGAATATTAACTGACTGTGATGCAGTTTATGCATATCTACAAACACTGTAGAAAAAGAGAAGAGCGAAATCTGAATAAAAGAATCATTAACATTATGGTTGTGCACTTTAGAAGTGTGCCACTTGTTTACAAGACAAAACTTTTGCCATAATCATATATATGTATGTAAGTTTAAAATTAAAATTTCCATGATAAACAGTGCCAAACAATAGAGAGGATATTTTTATCTAAACCCCAAAATATGGAGATTATTAGTCTACTTTAGATACTAGCATGCTATTTCCTGTATGTAAAAATCTTGCTGTTGAATAATCAGATGCAGAATCATAGGAAAAAAAATCACAGAATCCTAGAATGTCCCAAGTTGGAATGGACCTAAAAAACCATACCCTGGCCCTGCACAGGACAACCTGAAAAATCACACCATCCACCTGAGAGCTTTGTCCAAATGCTTACTGAACTCCACTGGTGCTGTGACCACTTCCCTAGGGATTCTGTTCCAATGCTCGAACACCCTCTGGGTGAAAAACCTCTTTCTAATACCCAGCCTAAACCTCCCCTGACACAGCTTCAGGGCATTCCCTCAGGTCCTGTCACTGGTCAGCACAGAGCAGAGATCAGTGCCTGTCCCTCCTCTTCCCCTCACAATGAAGTTGTAACTGCAGCAAGGTCTCCCCTCGGTCTCCTGCAGGCTGAACAGACCAAGCCTCTCCTCATACAGATTCCCTTCTAAATCATTCTCTATCTTCACAGCCCTCCTTTGGCCACTCACTAATAGTTTTGTAGTCTTCTCATATTGTGGCACCCAAACCAGCCCCCAGCACTGGAGGTGAGGCTGCCCCAGCTCAGAGCAGAGCAGGACAATCCCCTCCCTTGCCTGGCTGTGATGCTGTGCCTGATGTCCCCCAGGACAGGGTTGGCCCTCCTGGCTCCAGGGCACTGCTGGCTCAGGTTCAGCTTGCCATTGACCAGGACCCCCAGGTGCCTTTCCATGGCACAGCTTTCCAGCATCCCATTCCCCAGTCTGTCCATACATCCAGGGTTGCCCCATCCCAGGTGCAGAATCCAGCACTTTGCCCTGTTGAACTTCACATGGTTGGTGATTGCCCAGACCCCTGTTCTGTCAAGGTCTCTCTTCAGGGCCTCTGCCTTTGAGGGAGTCAACAGCTCCTCCCAGTCCAGTACTGCTGGTGAATTCCTTAGTGTACCTTTGAATTCTGCATCCAAGTTGTTTAAGAAGACATTGAAGAGCACTGGCCCCAAGATGCATCCCTGCAGAACCCCAGTACTGACAGGTCACCCGTCCAATGGGACCTCAATTACTATAAGAAGAGCTCAAGGGGGTCCTACCCGTGAACCTCGTCTTGACCGCTTGCATGATGTGTTTAACCAACTTCGTGCTGGACATTCTGTCACAAAGGATACTGTGAGTCACTGGCTTTTAAAAGCTAAAACATTAGTCTTTAAAGACTAAAAACTTGCCAGTCTTTGAAAGCTTTATATTTCGATTCATTTTAAAGGAAAAGTGGCAGTAAAAGAAAGCAAGTAAATCATCTGCTTGAAATCAGAGCCTTCTTGCAATACCCCAAGGCTATACTTTGCTTCCAATTAATGTTTGCCTTTTTGGAAACATATACAAATATCTTTTATGTTCATTATGCACAGCAAATCTGTCTAATGGCTTTGTTAACATGTTCTAGTCCAGATCAAAGTATCTAATTGCTGTAACATTAACTTTGCAAGTCTATAATTCATGATGAGTGGCTAGCTGTTTCTTAAGCTGTACTCTCACGTATGAAGAGGAAAATGAGCACACTCCAGTAAAGAGTTACATTACTAAGAAAATACCGCTTTCAAAACTATTTATTATATGCACTTAAACTACTACAGGAAAAAAATACAATTTTGTGCAACATGAGTTACAGATATGTTTTTCATGGAGGATCAATTTTTTTTTTTTTTTTAAGAAAAGCTTTTCTAACCAATTAATTTACTCTAGTTATACTTTTGTATTTTTCTGGCTATATACTTCCTTGTTGTTTTCTCGTTGGAAATACATAAAAGCAGCAGGAGAAAATGCACACAGAAAGTAGACATAAAGGATGAATTGGAATAAAATCTACTCTGATGGTCCCTATTACTATAATAGAACTATAAAAGTACATCACCTCTAGAATTCAAAGAAGTCTAGCTACTCATCAGTGGGAAACAAAATCAAGTTTCTGTGACCAAAATTAAGCAATATGAAATGTTCATACACTGGAAAAAATATGGGAATATTCACAAGCCGAAAACTTGGAATAGAGAGAGAAGTTTTACCACTCTGATAAAGCTACTAAACCAACAAAAAAAGCTGGTAACTTCAAAGTTTCATGTTACTTTAACTCCACTTACACATCTATTTTCCTACATGCAAGAGAAAGAAACAATTACGTGTTCACTGAGCATCTACAGAGATTAGATGACATGGAAGTCAGGACATCTCCAAACTACCTTTTACTATAAACACTTGAACTCAAATCTCCTGAGGCCTTATTACTAAATCTAAAGGCAGAACAATGGTGGGGATTTCACAAAGCATTTTAAAATTCCACTTACATCAAGAATTGGATGGTGGGGATAAATTCCACTTACATCAAGGGGGTGGTGGGGTAAAACTGCACAGAAAATCTGTTCCAGCTCAATTTTACATGTAAGTGATGAACATAGTGGGTTTTAGCACCCTTCTTTAGGATTATACTCATCACCATATCTCAACTTAATAAATAGAATAGGAACTGTGCTATTACTGAAGAAAGTAAGATCTTGTTCTATACACTTAAAGTACATAACTTGCTCAGAAACTGTAAAGTGCATTATACTGTTATTATTTTCACTGTTCCTAACTTGATTACTTCAGCCCACCAACAAACTCCAGCATACTCAAATTCTGAATTATCTGAAAATAAAGTAATTACATTCAATATATCAAATGTCATACTTCTTTTTCAAGTTCAGTATTTTGGATGATTATTTTAAACATTTACATTTATTTTGATAAAAATTAATTTTAAATCACACCCTGTAATGGTCATTGTAGTATTTAACATTTTTTTATCTTTAGTAAAAAAGTGAAAAAAGGGGGTTTGCACCAGTGGGGAAGAAGACAGCATAGGGAATGAGACAGAAACAGAGAGAAAAGGAAAATGATTGGCAGTAAAAAAGGCTCAACAACAAATGACTTAGGTGTTCAATAAGATAAAGTAAAAAGAGGACTATAGATAGTGAGTAATCTTTTGTTCCTTCAGATATTGGCAACCCTATATTCCTACTGCTGAATGGATTTTCCTATGCCATGATGCAAACATCTCCCCCATGAAGAGGGGTTAACTGTGATATTTGACTCCTCAGTGTGCAAGAGTCTTCCAGCTAGGATGACTACACTCTATTCTTTGATCCATACACAGTTTACTTTCCCCAAAGATCTTGTAAGCTACAGGTTATATCAATAGCACACAGATTTCTCAAGTCCTAAGTATGAGGCCAAAGAAACCAGATATAATTCCTCAAGCACAATGCCTTCTGCAAGGCTCTCAGAACAGAAGGCTTTCAACCTGAAAATTTCGGAATCTGGAAATTCTGAATATTTCCAGAATTCAAAATATGAAACTACTTATCATTTCTAAAACAGAAAATTCAGCAACAAGCTCATCAGCTGAAATATCTGCTCCTTGATGTTGTTTATCAAAGGATTGGGAGTCACAACCTACATTAAAAATCTCCTAAGTATTTTCTTTTTAAATTTTATATAGTACTGAAGTACTCTTCAATAGTGACATTTCATTTTTTTAAAGAGATGAATGTAGACAAAAAATACATTAAATCAGAACTCATTGATCCATGTGTATACTTATATTCTGAAGTCATACAATTCTTCTCAAAATTCTGGACGTACTACAGAGGTAATATCAGA
Organism: Buphagus erythrorhynchus; assembly: GCA_013400855.1. Lineage (NCBI taxonomy): Eukaryota > Metazoa > Chordata > Aves > Passeriformes > Sturnidae > Buphagus > Buphagus erythrorhynchus. The sequence goes on along the minus strand of VZTT01014745.1, from coordinate 45,891 downwards.
ATTTTGATTATCTGAGTAACAATGATTCTGTTCACCAGTTTAGCCTCTAAAACCTTTAAGTGTTTAAAGTAGAAAAAAAAGTAGGTGTAATCTAGTTCCAAGTTTTTTTATTTTTCAAGTCTACAAATTAAAAGTGAAATTTTCCCCTCATTTCAGTAATTTGAATTTAATCCTTAACCCGCAGCTGAAATTAAGGGAAAAGATAAAAGGAAAGGGGGAAAAACACACCTACAAGAGTTTATTGTTCATATTTGAACAAAAAACTTGCTACATGAAATGATACACAGGCTTTCATCATGACTCAAGTAGGTCAGAATTATCCACACTTCATATAATTCATATTAGTTCAAAAAATGCACAGCAATGAAAGTCAGTGAACTCCAACCAACCAAGAGATGAGAGAGTCAGAAAACTTTAGTGTGCTATCACTTATAATAGCCATGATCAAATGTCTCATCTCAATAACCACAACAGGATAAAATCACATACATGCCTGACATGAATGCCATCCAAGAGCATTATTCAATTCCTGCTTCTGAAATTTTAAAATTCTATGAATATTCTATATATTCTATATATTCTGAGTAAAGTCTATAGTATAAGACTTATATGTTGTAAAAAAAAGAAAAATACATAAGTTATTACCTAAAGATAGGTTACAAAAGACACAGTTATGCTGAGAACCCTAGGCTTCTTTGAAGAAAGTATCCTTTCCTGAAAGGAATTAGTACAAACGTGATGGAGACAGCTACGAAGCCTTTTCTGGGGAATCAATAAACTTGGAGGTCTCTCTGAGTGCCTTTACACTAACGCCAATAACATGGGAAACTAACAGCAGGGGTCACAACTCTGTGTGCAGTTACATGACTGTGACCTCCTTGGAATCACGGAGACACTGTGGGATGACTCGCATGACTGGAGGGCTGCAAGAAACAGCTGAAGTGCTCAGGAAGCACATGCTGCAAAGAAAAGACTGTATATTACACTTCTTGTGATAGTGGAAGGCATGGAAGTGCATGCATGGAGTACATACCTTCCTTGGGACTGTTCAGGAGCCAGGAAAGGGCATGCAGTTCAAGGTTAGCAGGCAGAACACTACAAGTCCTGCTATGGTGGGCATCTGATACAGGGCCTTCCTGAAACAACTAGAAGTAGCTTCACATTCACAGGCCCTGGTTTGCAAGCATTACTTCAATCACCCTCATATTTTCTGGAAAGGCAACATAGCACGCACAAAATACCTAGGACTTATCTGAAGTGCATTAAGAAAAGCTTCCTGGCCCAGGTGATCAAGGAGACAACAATGAATAGTGGACTTCACCCTTAAAAGCAAAGAAAAATTGTCTTTGGATGCAAAAGTTTTGAGCAGCCTTGGCTGTAGAGACCATGAGATGGTAGAGTTCAGGATCTAGGCAAGAGGACACAACAAAAAAAAGCAAATCATAGCCTGGCTTGAGGAATTCAGACCTTCTCTTCAACAGAGATGTATCATATCAGCCCTGTAGAGAGAGGAGTCTGAGAAAGCTGGTTAATGCCTCCTTCAAGCTCAAAAAAGGTCCATTCCAACAAGTATGAAATAAGCAGAGGTGGCAGGAGGCCTGATTGAAACTGAAATTAAAAGGAAGTGCAAAAGAGGTTGAAAGAGGGACGAAGAATCCAGAAGTGTAGAGATGCTGTTTAGTTTTGCACAAATGGGGTAAAGAAAGCCAATAAATACCTGCAATTGAATCTGGCAAGAGCTGTCAAAGGCAACAGGAAAGGACATTACAAGAACACAAACAGGAAGAAAGATGCGGGAAAACTTGGATCCATTACTGAGTAGGCTGGGAACCTGTGACAAAAAACATGAAAAAGGTCAGTGCCCTCTTTGTCTCAGTATCTCCCAGTAACTGGCCTTGATGCATCCATTAGGCCCTGAGACCAGAGGGAAAGTCTGGAGGAAGACAGACATACCCTCAGGAATGGAGGACCAGGATAGAGACTACTTGAGCAAACATGCACAAGTTAATGGGCCCGATGGAAGGATCTCTCTGGCATCACTAAGAGGCCATTCTCAATTATATTTGAAAGGTCATGTTAATTGGCAGAGGTCTCTAAAGGCTGGAAAAGAGCAAAGGTTACTCCTGTCTTCAAGTGCAAGAAGGAAGATCTGTGGAATATGAGTCTCACATCAGTCTCCATGAAGGTGGTAGAGCAACTAATCCCAAAACTCCATTCCAAATATATGGATGACACAAAGTGATTGAGAATAGTCAGCAAGGATTTATAGAGAGGAAATCAAGTTTAACCAAATTTACAGGCTCCTACAATGAGGTATAGAGCTTCATGTATGAGCATGTCACCTCAGTTTTAGGAATGCTTCTGAAACCTTCTCATCCTCAAAGGTATTCTGACAAAGCATAGATTAGACGAATAGTCAGAGAGTTGGATGGAAAATTATCTGAACAGTCAGGCCCAGAGAGGGCAGCAGCAAGTCCAGTCACAGTCAGATCATTAGTTGTGTACTTCAGCATCAATATCTGTGCCAATACTGTCTAACCTCATCATCAGTGACCTGTGTGTTGGGACAATGTGTACGCTTGAAAAGTTCATAGATGACAAAAACTAGGAAGAGTGACTGTTACACCAGAATATTATGCTGCTAGTCAAAGGCAACTGGATAAGCTGGAGAGCTGGGCAGAGAGAAATCTCAAGCAGTGAACAAAGGCAAATGCAGTCTTTCACCTGGGAGGAATTAACCCAGGCACCAGTACTTCCCTGGGAACAGCCAGCTGGAAAACAGCTTTGCTACGCTTTGCTTTTTCTTTTAAGGAAAGCACACGGATGTTCTAGTGTGCAACAAGTTTATTATGAGTCAGCCATGCACCCTAACAGCAAAGGCAGCCAGAAGACTTCTAGCCTGCTGGAGCAAAAGCCTTGCAAGCAGGTCCAGGGAGGTGATCCTGCCCCTCCATTTAATCCTAGTGAGGCCATATCTGGAGTTCTGTGCTCGGTTAGGGACTCCTGAGTACGAGAGAGACATGGGACTACTGGAGCAAGACAAGTAGAGTGTGACAAGATTAAGGAACTGGAGCATCTGTCTTACAAGGAAAGGCTGAAGGAGCTGGAGCCTTGAGAAAAGCTGACTGAGAGGGGCTCTTGTCAATGCATACAAGTATCTGAAAGGACAGTGTCATTAAGATGGAGCCAGACTCTGCTTGCTGGTGCTAAGCAACAGGATGACAAACAACAGGCAGAAACTGGACTACAGGAAGTTCCATCTGAGCATGTCACTGTGAGAGTGACCGAGTACAGGAACACGCTGCCCAGACAGGTTTTGGAGTCTCTTTCT
>VZTT01014745.1:26898-38559 GCA_013400855.1 Buphagus erythrorhynchus | reverse complement strand
GGAATCTCATCAGAAAAAAATGCTCCTATGGATAATTTCAACATATGTCCAGAAAATTAGATCTACCTGTTGATTAAGGCACGGCAAGGCAATTTATTTTTAAAGTGTACACATTTTTGGAAGATAAGTGTTGACCACAAGAATCATTTAGCACCAAAGGAAGAAATAGAAAACACTGACATTTTTTCAGATATTTCAACAGCTTCATTTGTAATATGTTCATGTGGAAGCTGAACATTCAAAAACAACTAAGAGACTTAGGAATAGAAACGCCATTAACTTTCAGTTCAATTGGTTCTCTGGGTACCTAAGTGATTTAGAAAATCTCTCCTGTAGATAATTAATCGGTTTATGTCAGCATTCAGCAGTGATCTGCACTGATGATTTTTAAAATTACTTTGTTGTTTGTGTTCCAGGTACATACAGTCAGAAGAAATTATTGTACAATTTAGCTGTTATTTCAGTATGTAAGCAATTTGCTATCATAGTTTAATAATAGCAACTTTTTTTTTTATTTCAATCAAAAATTACACAGAAATTTTGTATGATGAAAAATAGACAATTACCACATTTTTCTTTCTTTCACGTGAATCTTTCACACACTGTCAGAAAAATATTTTGTTACAAAAAGTAATGAAGTACAAACATTTACCCAACACAGCAGAGCACAACGCTAGTCACACTTTTCCACCTCCATAGAGACTACTGTTTTGTGAATGATTGAAAGAACTCTTCCAAGCATGCATGCTTTTGCCAATTTTGATGAAATTACTTTGCTTTGCATATTTCATAATTTGTTCACTGAAATTAAAAAAAAGAAATATTGAAAGAAATACAATTCACTGAAAGTTCACTGCAAGAAATACAATTTGTGTAAGTATCATATCTAAACACAACAGGTTTCACCCACTAAAGACAAAACACAGTACTTCAAATTATGTTCAAAGAAAAAACAGGAAGAGAAAATTGACTGGTATGTGGTCATAGATACAGATCTTCTGGATATATTTCTGAAAATGTTTAAACTACTAATATTGTATATTCAGTTTAGCATCAAAATCTAAATAATCAGACACCCTAAACATTTGTGCTTTATCTTGCTGTTAATTTTATTCTTTCCTTTAATCTGCTACAATCACCCATGGGATTTTGTCCAGGTTTTGTTCATTTAGCTCTGAAATACCAAATTCCAATTTTAGGCTATATTTAACACGTTTGTCTAAAGCCAGACCCTTTTCTCACTTTTATTGCTCTTGAGAAATTCCAAAGGACCTATTTCTTCAGCATTTTGTATCAGCTTCTCTCTTTATCTGAAAACCGGAAGTCAGAATCAACCAATATTGTCTATTGTCCTGAGAATTTTAATGGGGCCTCCTTTGCACCTGTAGGACTGAGACTTTGCTGAGAAAACAACTTGATTTTTGTTCAAACCAAACTATTAAAGAACTTTTCTTGACTTTCTAGAAGATGAATTCTTACTATAAAAGCAAAAAGCCTCTACAGAGGCACAAACCAGAAGGAATGTGAACAAAAGAGACAACCTGTGTAGCAGTGGAAAGTTAAAAAACAGAGTATGGAGGAAAGTGGTAGTTGTTGGGGCCTTTTTTCAGTTGTTTTGAAACAAAGATCTTTTTTGAGTCTAATCTTTTATGCAATCATTAAAACTGTATTCACAGTCACCAGATCTGTATCAGTTTTGTTTTTCAGAGTAAAGAACATTTTAGAGCTTGTGATTAACTATGGCAAGAATGAAATTTGACAACTGTCCAAAATTTATTTTCAATGTTCTCCTCTTTTTGCTCTGATAAATAGTCCCAGATGATAGTTGATTGACAATAGAAGCCTGCACATCTGGACTTCCATTCACTGTAGCATTTTGAATTAGTATTTTACTTAGTGATAACAAGATTGGATAATTCTATAATTCTTTAAATGGAACCATTATTTGCAGTCTTGTGTAACATACCGGTATCAAGTTTCAATTATTGCATAGGCACCAAAACCCTTTTAGCCAGCAGCTTCTGGGCCACATCCAACCAGACTTCAACACATATGCACACTTAAACGACTTGGTTTTTTTTTTTTCATCTCCTTTTAATAACTACTTGCTTCCATGGGGAAAAATAAACAAACTTTCAGAAAAACTGTGAACAACATAGCCATGAGATACATAAAGTGTTCTAAACAAAAAGGTTTGCATCTGGGAGAGCAGTAGTAGGTACAAGTTTTTCTTTTGGATATAATAACTTTGATGATAATTTTGAAGCTCACAGTGTCTTTGATACTGTCTCCCCATAGACATCTTTGAATTGCCTAGCAGCCCTCAGTGACTAATTGCTTCTCTGAAAGCACTGCATCACCTGAAGAAGATGACACATGTTTAGCACAACGAGGGTACAGAATAATGGCTTCAAAAGTAGTGTTTTGAACAGGGTAATACTGCAGTGATGAATCACGAGAGGGTATAGGCAGCTCGATGCCAGCCTACACTTGCTGGCAAGTTTTTTAAATCTAACTTTTGACTTAAGAAAAACTCTCTTCCTGTATAAAGGTCAGTTTTATACTGACTGTGGGAAATGACTGTGAATGCCATGGCATCCTTCTTACTTCACTGGTACTGGTACAGAGAATTATTCAATTCTATTGAGAATTTATCCAATACCAGACACTAAATATTATTTATAATAAATGTTTAGGGAGCTCAAGGCAAATTAATGGAAACCATTGTTTACATTTGCACAGTTTGGACAGTGTTTGCATAAGCAATGAAATCTGATATTTCTAGTGCTTAATACCTAAAGCAAGCTGCCTGTTTAAGAAGATACCAGTCAGATCTTCAGATTAGGATCGATTAAGTTATTCAGCATTTGGATGAGTATACATAAACTGGGAGGAAAAGACATTGAATTCTATTAAAACATGCCATGATCAATAGCAAAATAACATTCCTAAGAGCACCTCTCCATGACTGATCTAACCTGCACACCTGTAGCATAATCAAAGCTCAAACCACATGCTTGCTTTCCCATTATTGTATTTAAGATCAGTGCTGTGAAAATGAGCTTTTGCACTTCATTCCAAATACTTCCCTGTTGAAGTCAAAAACTATTTTCAAGGCTCCTGTGGACACTTAAGCAGAGATATGCAGTCAGAAGAAGAGATATATAAAGATAGCTGACTTTACCATTTGTTGTATTTATTTTAAATTCATAGTTTCATTGTTGTATGCACACCCATCAAGGTTTTTCTTTTGGGGTTTGCTCAATCATCAAGGTTTTTCTTTTGAGGTTTGCCCAATAGGTAGTGCATTCGCAGTACCTATTTTATGATGTCGAATTTTAATGTGTTGACATCCTGCATGGTATGTGTTTGTGGCACTCTTTGGAGAAGGTGGAATTGGCTTTCTTTTATTCATTCATTCAGCACCTGTGACTGTATTCAGCTGACAATGTAGTGATTCCTTATGCTTTTCTTCTGAAGAAGGGGTATACATATTAAATACACCTATAAACACAGGTCACTGGCATAAAAGCAGCCTGGTATTTGCTCATAATCACAAAGGTAGAAAACAGGTACCATCTTTACTTAGCATTTCATTTCACTGCTGCAAAACGTCTGAGATCTTCATTTAGTACTGTGGCATTTTGATCCAAATTGCCTAGTGTTTAAAATAAGCTTTACATTAAGTATTTGTCTATAGCTTAAGGAAACAGTAAAAAGATTTCTTTTTCCATCTTAATCACTCCTATATATGCATTAGGGAGACACCTGACCTGGTGTGACAAAGAGGCTGAGTGAAGGAGGCTTGTTAATTGGATAGGGAGATCTTTTCTTTCTGTGTTCTTTTCAAAAACACAGCTGTTTGCATGCTGGGCTCAACATAATGATGGGTAAATTTCAAATTCAGGGTTTGAATCCAGATTGCTGCTTGAAATATGTCTTCAGTTGATGCCGGCTCCTCAATTAAATTTATTTCTCTGCATCTTCTACATAATGTCAATATACATATATACTATCAAACATTGTAAACCAGGCTTTTTACTTCCACTTATTACAAAAATTGCGATACAATTTTCTAACTTGGTGAAATTCCTGAAGTCCCACAACAGCATTAGCTTCCATAGTAATTTACCCCCTAACTAATATCAACAGTGTTTTTGAATTTGTTTAGCTATTTATTTTTCCTACCCATTATTTATTATAACAGCATATTAATTTGGAAATACTACATTAACAAAAAAAAGCAGTTAGAGATGTCTCTGTTTGGTAACCTGCTAATTTACTTCCTTAAATCTTCACCTGTTAGAGATCCTGTGAGACAAAAGGTGGTGTCAGTCACATTTATGACTCATAGCTTCATGAGCAGTTTACATATCATTAGTGCCGATGAAATTTGTACATATGTTTTATGCATGCATGTTGTTTTTTCCAACAAGTAATTTAATATAGCAAAATATCCATGTAATTACACCAAATGTTGAAAATTTTCTCAGGAAACAGTATAGTGTTAAACCACAGATGTAGTTTTATAATCAGAGTTTGCATCCAGCTTGTGTTTTTCTTGCACGTGTGTAGGGAAAAAGAAATGCACAATCAGAAAAAACAAAACAAACAACCCCACCACACTCCCTCCCCCCAGGTCTCCACCTAAAAACACCCACAACCAAAGGCAAAGCAGCAAAATGCTAAACCTGTCAAAAGAAGTTAAAGTAAATTAGTAAATTCTGAAACAAAATCCTTGCACATCAGGGGGAAGCATATAATAAGACAAGTGAGGTATTTGATGTTCTGAATATAGCCAGGAAGAGTCCTCATTAGCAAACTATATGAAAGCAGGAAACAATCCTTCCTAAATTATCTGGATGATATAAAGTGGTCTGAAAATTAGAGCATGGAAAAACACTAATTTATTTCCAGGTCTCCTTATTTAGCAACATTTCATCTCATAGAGATGTTTTAAAATATTTTGAAGGATAGGATCTCAGTGATATGACTAACAGACAGCTAATCTCACAGAATTTAAAACATCATCTGGGAACACAATTAGTTTGGAATACTTGAGTTCTGCTCAAGGTACTCATGAGTTTTCTAAATTGGTGACATTGAAAGTTGCATATTAAAAATAGTAAGTTCATAATTTAAAGAAAGAAATTAGGTATTTATCATCTTTAGGTAAAAAATGATATAAATTCTAGCTCCCAAGCAAGAATACACAGATATTTTCACAGATATTTTCTTTTTAAGTTAAACTGAACAAAACCTTTGAATTGACACAGTTCTCAAAAGGAAATTTTGATATGATCACAATTTTTTTTAAATTTTATTTTATTTTAATTTTTTTTTTTTGTAGACTAGACATACATATGGCCTGGTCCATTTTAGGTAATATTTCCTATTATATCAAAAATTTAGTTTCACTTTCATACAAGTAAGTAAGGAACATGTATGTTAGGTTACAATTGCAAAGATGGATCCGAATTTATCTAATTTAGTTAATTCCAGTGGTACTTTTATTCAAATGTATACTGAGCAGAGAATGACACTTCAAAGTAACCACATTGTATGTTAAAATATGGCAAATATGTCTTCTGTAATTGACAGCATAAAAAGTTTTGAACAATCTGCACAATATATGGTATAATTTCAGTTTAGGATTAATTTACAGCCTATTTACTCCCCTATCATCTCCCTTTAGGATTTTTTATACTTAATAGGCCCAGTAAATATCATCATTAATAGTAATAATGTATACTGAGTATTTTAAAGATTTTCAAAATCCATTTTTCATTCTTCTAATTTTATTTCACTACTTATAGGTAAACAGAGAAAGCTAATACAACTAATGCAAATTAGTATGTTTCTAAGTGTGCTAGTGCTTTCTAAGTGCTGATTTAAGGCAACAGCCTCTCAATTTGCAATTCAGTCAGCAATTCAGTCTTCGGAAATGCACATCTGCACTAATCACTGCCAGCTCTAACAGATCAGGTGGAATATTCCAAACATTCTTATGAAAAATTAAAACCAAATTATCTCAGTTTCTGAAGTGAAGAAAACATTTCCCTTTCCCTTGAAAGTTCCATGTTCCTTAGAGTCAACAATTCAAAAATTATCTTTATTTCTTGCAACTACAATTCACATATTTAGAGCCTCGAGCTCTCTACACAAATGGTTTCATGTCCTGAAAACATATCTTCCATTAATTTATAGCCATATTCCCAATAGTTGAAGAACACAAATGCAATTTTATGGTGCAAGACTTCACCTTCAATTCTGTACATGCACTGTCAATGAGACTGTCCAAATTATTTTAATGGCTAAAAAAATAGGTTCTATATACTGTAGCTTTTTTTGAAGAGTGCAGAATAAACAAACACTGGAAATTTTACCAAGAGAATAACCAAGATTAACAATGGTATTTTCTAGAGTTTGCCTAAGTGTTGGACAACAGTGTTCATGCAAACATACAAAACAGTATGCTTCACTTCTTTTAAAACAAATGAAGCTTTCTTACCATGCTCAATTTCAGGTAAATTTCTTTCAGGTAATTTTTTTTATTATAAAATGTGTCTTATAATTACTATTTCCAATATTATTGTGTTTTGCTGCTTTTGAATAATATAATAACTTATAATGCAAGTTGTTCCTCATATGCTGCTGTTTTAACATTATTTAGGTGCAAACTCAGAAGGAACCACAGAAATCTTCTGAGTTGGAAGGGACCCTCAAGGACTGTTGAGTCCAACTCTTAAGAGTGGCCTGGATGGGAATCAGACCCACAGCCTTGGTGTTTTAGCACTACACTCTAACCAACTGAGCTCATCTCAGGGTCAATATGGCCGAATTCAGTTTACTCTGCAACATAACTGGACACTCATGGAAATTATTATCTCTCTGGGAGTTAAGGTGCAAGCAAACTCCAGAATTTCAGTACCAATAAACTGGAATATTTTTGCCCTTGTTCAGCACCAAACCCCCAACTGTATGTAGTCTGTGGGCCTGCAATCTCTTTTGATATAGGTACAGTCTCTACAGATGTTTCATAGCTCTGAAGACATCTGAATAGACAAGATATGCAAACTTAGGATGAATTCTATGCTGCCATGATTTAGACTAAATTTTATGGCACCATGACAGATTTGGAAGACCTTAGATTCCATTTAAGCACTTCTATTGAAACGCTTTCTGCTAAAAAAATATTTAATACTGTTTAATTACCTACTCTATGTATCCTAATAATCTTGTGTCAGACATGATTGGTGATTAGGAAAGAGCAGCCTCTCATCTGCCTCAGCAATGTACTTTTCATGTCAAGAATCTTTAATTTACCTGTGATGTATGGTTATGTGATGTCATATAGTGTTTCATCATGTTTATGAAAGCACGTAACATCTACAGTGACAAACAGTCACTTGACAGAAAATGCTTTGATAGCCCATCATCTGGTCCTTGCTCTAATTTGTAAATAAAGACTGGCTTTTGCAGACAGATGTAAAGAGACAACTACAACAGCTTTGTTCTTCAAGGAAGTGGATTATCAGAGTTTGTATTTCATAACCATTGGGCATAGCTGCATTTTAGAAAAACTTACTAGACCCAAATATTTTAGAACAAATTTTGGTCTTGAAGTGTACAAATATTTTTTTTATATTCTAATGACTTGTGTATACCTTCCATTGCATACCTTTGATGCATCTACATAATATTTTACACAATGTAAGGGACAAAGTTGAAGAACAGAAAATGTAAATAAAGACATGCTCTTGTGAGGAGAAATGAACAAAAAGTCCCATAAATCAAATGCCAAAAAATTATGTAAATGATCTACTGACTCACCAGAAAGTGTGACGTGCTAAGGTTGATCAGAAAAAAAAAAAAGTTAGGTGGTAAAGTAAGATATTTTTTTCTTAATTTAATCTGAGGATTTAAAAATTCCAGAATTCATTCTCCAGAAAAAAGGCCACATTCTCAGTGAAGGCTTTAGTTTACTGAAACCCCAAAAATTTCTCTCCTTCTTTCTTCAAGGTATGAATATACAAAAATATTTTTGGGCAAAAAATACAAATTCAAAGGATCTCTCTGATAAATACAAATTGAAAATTATTCATTTACAAAAGAACTACAAAAACAACCCACAGAATTGTTTTTTAAGGAGGATAAAATATGACATCAATAATGAACAATTCTCTTTCTACTACCAGCATCCTTTCTGTGAAATGCTTTTCTAAGTGCTCCCAAGAGAGAAGACTAAACTGCTTAGTTTCACTTTAGGGAAAAGAAAAATATAAAGAAGGATACAAGAAGACGAACTGACTTTCACTCGTGTGGAATTCAAATCTCTACACAAGCAATTTCAGACACCTTGCCTGGTCACAGCGTCAGTGTTTCTGAAAGCCCCACAAGGCAGCTGCGCTCTGGACAGCACCACTCTCCAGCCTGAGGAGGCAGGTCCCTGAGGCAGAGAACCACGGCACTCTGCAAGTTTCCATGCTTCAGTTCAACTCGCACAGGAAGAGTCTGCGAGCTGCTCGTGCTCCCTGCTCTCACCAGACCAACAGGCTGGACCTGCTCAGGGCTTCAATCAGTTGAGATTCTATTCTTGAGCCAGCTATAGCACTTATGCTTTCCCCCACATCTCCCCAAAGCTTGTGCTACAACAGCAGGAGGGCAAGGACATTGGGAAGTAACTTAACGAACTTATTTCAGAGATTAGATAAACAGTCAGGTAATGCTTTGAATTTTCATTTTGATTTTACTTTCAGCAGCTGGATTCATGTCCATTATTACTGTAGTCAACAATTAAGCACATAGGGAATTCCTTCCTACTGAAGGAATTGTGGTTTGCTCAAATTAAACATGAGACAGGAACTGCTGTGCCCAGATCCCGTGAACATCTGTGAACAAAACAGAGGTAATTAAGGCACTGTAGCTCTCTTCTTCTGCCCCATTAACAGAAGCTGTAAGATAGCCACCTACACATGGTTTGCAGGTTTGTTTTTTTGCCATTTCCTCAGTTTGAAGAGTCTCATTATTTCTTATTTATTTTTCCCCTTAATAAATCTTTCTACTACAATGCTTTTATGATCAGACAGCATAGTTTGCCCTGTGCCTGCTATTTTTGATTAACTCACTTCAGATGCACTCAAAGCCTTGAAACTCTGGAGCTGAGCACAAGGCAGGATGCTACAGAAATGTCATGCTAACCTTAGAACAAACTTACTCATCCCTTCTTCCTAGAAGTGAAACTCTACCAATCACTTTCAGCCAAACCAACCTCCTGCAGTTAGAAATTTTATTGTATTATTTCCTCCTCCCTTTTAGACAGGGAGAATTATAAAAAGTAAAGTCTTTAATCAATATCACCTTGTAACTATGTCTACCAAGGTGTATTGAGGTGACCTATAACATTATACATGATAATGCACCACAACCCAAGAGTGTAGTAGCAGTGTAGTGTAACTGTGTAGGGGTTCTGGTTAGAAACCAGGTAGAAACACCAATTTAATGTAGTAGTTTTCGTTCACCAATTTGAGATTTCCCGGCCAATGCACCAATTTATGTGGTGGGTTTCATGCTGGCCAAACTGCCAGTGTACTCACTAGAATTATTTAGTCATTTCCTGCTGTGAGACAGGATTAGGAGGAAGGCAAAGCAGGCTAAAACTTGAAACTCAAGCTTTATTTACAGAACTAAAAGAATAATATGAATCAGAATAAACTTTTCAGAACACTTCTCCTCCTTCCCACATCCCTCTTTTCTTTCCCACTGACAATGCACAGAAACAAATCAGTCAGTTTATCAGCTCTAGAATAGTCTTTCTTCAGTTCACTTAGGGAGAGCAGTCTCTCTTGTCATGCTATGGAGACTTCTCCACAAGAAAACAATTCTCTCGTGGCTTCAATGTCACAGTGAATCAGCAGCCCGGGAGAATGGAAATCTGACCACTGTGTAAAAGTCTCTCCCCTCGACTTACAGCTTCCCCACAACTGTTTTTGAGGGCTCAATCTTTGGCTAATGGGATACAGTTTTAAGGATGAGCTGTTCAGAAGCAAAGGTTCTCTTCATCTATCTCTGAGATCATCTTCATCTCTGGGAAAAGAGATCTCCTTCTTCTTCCCTGGGGGCAAAGAGTCTTCATCACTCTCTCTCTGTTCAAACGTCTCATGGGATCACAGCCACTTCAACATTGGCTTGTTCAGCATGGATGCCTTTGCTCACGTCTACAATTTCAATGCCTCGTCCCCCCCATGCTTTTTAATGAGTTACAGGGAAAAAGAGTCTGATGTATCAATTATATCTTCTCCATAGCCTTACAAGAGCATTTCAGCCCAAGAGTGAGGCATCTCTATCAATCCCTTCCATCTGGGACCTTCTACTTCACTGACCTTGGTGTCTTCATGTTGTTTCTCTACGTGTCTTCATTCTGTCCTTTCTCTCACTCGAAATAGGATGGAAGGTGTGCAAGTCTCATCTGTGCAGTGAAAGAGTTCATATCTCGCCTGCAGCCTGCAGATGGTTGTGTGATCCCTGCTGGGTGGCAGCCAGAGCTGTTTAAGGTGGCGAGTTTTCCGGCAGTGGCACTGGGGGTAAGCCAGGATCTCAGCAGCCAGGCTGGAGCACAGGGCAGCACCCGTGGGTCGATGGCTCCCCCTCCTGCTCGGTGGTTTTTGGTGAGACTCAGCAGCAGCAGCAGCAGCATTCCAGCCGAGCCACAGTCCGGCCTGGCCACGCTGGGGAGAGGGGGATCGGGCCCGGCCAGCGCTGCAGTAGAGCAGGGCCCTGTCCTGCCGGGATGGGGCCTGGTGGGATTCCCGGGAAGCGGCCCGGCCCGGCAGCAGAGCCCACCCGGCCCAGCTGTGCAGAGCGGTTGGGCCAGCCTGTTACTGTACTCAGGCCGGAAGAAAAAGAGAAATTCCCGGGGTTTGTTCATTTAAAAATGTGACTCCACAGGGGCATGTTTAACTCTCTCATTGGCTTACCAGCACACCTGTTCTCAGAGCCAAGCAGCAATTGGTTTTGCCAGGCATGGAGGAAGCTCTTAGCAGCTTCTCTTAGAAAATCACTTCCCAGCTGGGCTCATTCCCTCCTCACCAAAACTCAATTAATTCAAAACTAGCACACAGTGTTACCGTGCAACATATGAAATCTGGATCCTAGATCATCCTCCTATCAATCAATTAATGGGCTATATGTAGCCACCAAGCCTTCACTAAGTCATTCTAAACACGGAGAAACAGTGTCAAAACACATTTGGAGTATGATGCAGTTCAGTTCTCAAGGCAGCAGACAGTTTTTATTGCAGGTAACAAAGATCTTGAGCTATAAGGCTTTGCTTGACTACTTCATTGTAATGGGTTATTTTTTTATAACTTATAGTAGGTTCACATACCAACTGGTCAAATTTATCTTTAATGCAAAGCCAGTGGCTTGCATAGCTTTGCTCCAAGGATAAATTAGGAGCCCTCTGACATGTACTGTCAGCAATAGCACCACAAAATTGTTGATTAAAATGAGAAAGAAAGTGCATTCACTGTGAATAGAGCTGAAATGCAGCAAGTAAGCACAAATAATGCTTAGAAAATAAATCTTACCAGTGCAATGGTCCAGTGACTGTATAAGTTACTCCTGAATAGTTTCTTCTTCCTATCTAATGAAAAAAAAAAA
>VZTT01014745.1:958-26885 GCA_013400855.1 Buphagus erythrorhynchus | reverse complement strand
TATATATATATATATATATACACTTTTTTTTTCCTTCACAATAGCAACTGAACAGTCTCTGCAACTGAAAAGGAAAGCAAATGTTCTTCCTTTGGTGAATTACAGAGCAATATATTTTTTATCCTTATTAGAATTTTGCTATGACTTGGATATTTAATCTGTTCATGCATATTTATCCATTTTTAAAAATCAGCTAATGAAAATTGCCTCTCACCTTGATTAAAAAGACCTTTCAATATCTAAACTTACACTAATAAATATTAATCTGCATCCCAACAGGAAATCAAAACTGTTTTCTAATATTTAATCTGGGTTCCCCCTTCTTTCTAATTGTTATTTTGCAGACATTTTATTCTGGTTTTTAATTTTTTTATTAGCAGAGTGATAGCATAGCCTTCAAGCAGACAACTCAACTTCTCACTGGAAACTCATAGACTCTCAGTTTTGTAAACAACTCAAGTCTCACTCATAGCTTCTTAATTGATTTCATTTGTAGACTGTAAATGTTGTTTGCATGTTACTTCAAAAGGAAGAACAATTTAAATGAAATGACAAAAATAGGCTCAGCACTCTGAAAACCGAGGTCTTTCCTGCTTTCTAGCTAGCTTTTGTTTAAAATCCATTTCTATCCTGTGTTCTTTTTATGAGGTGTATATTGAGTTCAGAAGGAATTTAACACTTTTGTGTGGGCTTACAGGAAAGATTTAGCATTATGCAAGGCTTCCCATGGAAATATTGCCACAGGCTAGATTTTGAAGAAAGAGCTGCCCACTTGGGCAGTAACTATTGCATTTGGTAGAATCTATTGGAAACCAAAATTTGCTCTTTTCACTTCTCACAGGATGCAGTTTATACTGACAAATTTAGAATAAAATTTGTAATGCTTAAAAACATTTAAAATGCAAATTAACATCTAGAAAAACAAAAGTCCTACCTTTCCATAAGTGCATAAAGACCAAAATATATCTGGTATGAAGAGCAGGAAACTTATCAAGATCAACTCTCATCCAGGGAAAAAAAGCCTGGAGAATTAAAAAGGGCTAAGGAAGCACAAATCTCAGTTATTTTGAGCTTCTGTGGGACTTTTCAAGGGCAATATTTAATAAAAGTAACCTTTGTCTATATTAAAATAAAATCTCCTTTAATTCCATCACATGAACAAAAGTGAGACCATTCTTTGACATCATCTGCTCTTTTTAGTCATTAGAAAGGAGATATATCTCATCTGACTTCTAGACACTATCTATACTAGCTTGTTTCCTTCCATTTCTAGTCAATAGAGAGAAACAAGTACTTCTAAGTAGCACAATTCATCCAACCTATTTTAGTTATCAACCTCAAAAGGAGAATTTCAACCCTGAAAAAGTCTGGCCTTTGCTACTGTCTACAAAGAGAGCCTGGAAATCAAATGAGGTATTCAAATCTGTATTGTTGCTGCCTGAAGTTTGAAGAAATGCATCCATCCCTACACACAGCCAGCAAGAAATCTAAACACAACCTCCTGTTTTATTTTTTTTCTCTCAATATTCCTTTTTTATATAGCAAAAAATTCTATTCTATGCTATTCTCATCACATCTGTACCAACGAAAAAATGCAGTGATCACTACAACAGATCTGTTGTGTTTCCATCCATTTTTTACCCTGCTGGTGGGATTTTTACCCCATTTATGGATTAATTACAGTACCATTAGTATACTGTTCCACTAACAATTAATTGTAAAAAGTAAAAAGGTCATTGTTTAGACAAAAGTTGCCTTCTAGAGATGGCTCTGATACTGATCAGAATTTTCTGTACCTACACAGAGAACAATTTAATGAAGAGAAAGAAAAGTAACAAAACCCAAACATTTTCTAACTTTCATTGATGTTTTAGAAGTTTAAATGCTTTCTAGTCATCTAAAACAATAAATATATTTGTTCAGAAAAAAGAAATTAACTACAAAGCCAACAAAAACCCCTTTAAAATAGTTTAACGATGGTCATATAATTAACACCAAATAAATAACATCTTTAAGTTTTCAATTAATAAAAGAGGAAGTAAGTCCATAGCTCATTCTAAATATGAATAATCAATGTGCCCTTCTTAACCAATAAATTATTGCTTGTGTCCATTAGTATTCAATATATTTCTCTTGTTTACAAGCTATGGACTTACTTAAAATACTTTGAAAGATAGATGAATGAATGAATGAATGAATGAATGAATGAATGAATGAATGAATGAAATCAAATTCACTCTAGGATGAAACTTCAGTTTAATTCTATCTGGTTTACTTATTTATTTTTATTTTCCTCAGCAAATGAGGGTAGGGAGAGTGACAAAAGAGTAGGGATGGAAATAAAAGGAATCTTTAAATTATCTCTACTTTTTTTTTACAGATTTTTGGACAGTGGATGTAAAAAGTCACAGTGCTTAGTGATCTAATGTTAGGCTCATTCTTTTTACTGCTGAATCCTCTATCAAAATGTTGTCATATTTGTTGAGTTCAGTGCTGTGGTTTCTTTACTATATGGGTCTATGTTCTTACTGTACTGTCAGCAGACTGCATATTCATGGTGATATTTCTCTCTCAAGCATTAAAACAAAAGTAATCTGTTACTAGCAGAATTTCCTAACAACAACACTAAAAGCCAGAATGTTTTAAGATAAATACTAAAGCAAAAAAAAAAAATTAGATAAGTAATAATTTTAAATTGTCTAATCTTATAGTCTTCACCCTCTGAATTAGAATATTGCTTCTAATAATTAGAAGCAAATGGCTAAATTTTAGTATTTAGTAACCTGGAAAAAGAAGCCTACATCAAAAATGTGTGGATTGAAGATGCTGTGTACTTCAGCATTAATAGAGTCCAGATTGTTGCTCGTGTTGGGACATTTTACATCATCCTATTTTAAATATACATGCCTGGCTTGAAAAGGCTACCACCTTATGTGGAAAAAACAGCAACAGCAAAATCCTACAGGAAACATATACAGTGGAGGGAGGAAACAGCCAGCAAAATGAATTAGGAAAGGTGGTATCTGATAATTAAATCTTCCGTTTGTAAAAGTTTAGTGATATTTTCTGCTGGAGCTATTTTGAAGCTCCACAGGGACATATAAATAATAAGGCCTGAGATGATAGTAAAACAAGGGATTTCTTTAGCTGCTGGTCACTTCTGGAAACACTGCTGACAACATGCATATTGCTCTCACAGTGCTTTACAGCAATAGCTGGCAACAAAAGGGATCAGTGCATGATGAGTTGAGAAGGAATAAATCAGCTGTCAAAAAATGCTACTTATACAAAATACACTAAGACAACTACTGTAAAGTACATGAACAATTACTACTGTGTATGCATAAGCAATCATCTATGCAAACAATAAAAAGTATCACATCTCAATAACAGCTTTATTGATAAAAAAATATTTTAAAGAAGCTCCTGACAAAGAAAAATGTGTGGCAGCCTTAATCCATTTATAAGGGCAGAACTTGCAATTATAGGAGAGGATGGTGATATGGCCTTTCATTATCAGTTCCAAGTACTTCCCACCAACAAAACTATTTTCGATAGCGCATAAGTTATTCAAATTATTCACAATATCTTTCATATCACATTGCTATTGGGAGCTGTTTTATGAAAAATGCTAACCAAAATACAATGACCATTATCTAGAAAAAGGATAAGGCTTTATTGAAAACTCAACAGGCTTCTTATCTTAGAATGACTTTCAGACAGCCTTTGTGCTAGACAGGTCTATATCCCTTTTCCCTTGAAAATTTATTAGCAGAATTTATTCCCATCAATTTAGAAGCGAATTTCCCAGAGGCTTGACAGAGATCCAGCAAATTAGATTCCATCTGCAGCAAGCATGATCCAAACTGTGCAAATTCATGACTTCTTGTCCAGCCTCATAAACTAAGAAAAAATGGGCTGGTCAGTTGTCTCATCTGAAGTTCAAACCCTCCAGAAATATTTGATCAGTTGAATGGGAAGGATAGGTAGAAAGGCCTAATATTGTAACAGGCTAAAGCAATTACTTTGTCTAGTAACAGAAAAGAGAAGAAACTTAAGTCTGGCATGTATATGCTAGCTCTAGACTGGAAAAGGAAATCGGATCTGAGATACCAGGAAAGACACGAGGGAGAAAGCTGTAATCATTCCAGCTGCTGGCTAAGTGCTGGGTAGTAGCCTTGGTCATCCAAACTGACTGGAACACAAAAAATTGTAATTTTAAGGGTAAATATGTTTGAAGTAATAGACTCTCAAAATTGATTCAAGAAATGTTTGCGGAATAGTGATACAAGGAACCTAATGTTGAATGTATCACCTATACTAAAACCTTCTAAAAAGACGTACCTAGTCTTAGGTAAAAAGAGTACTAGGCTATACAAGGTGCACAACCTATACTAGGCTCTACTGAAAAGAATGTTTTAAAAATGTGTTGCTTTTTATTTTCTCTCAGGCTGTGCTTTTCTGGTCACATTAACATGTAATTAAAGGGTCACAGCTAAAGACGTTTTGCACTAAAGGGGAAATCAGCATGCACCTTGAATACCCAAGACAGTCAGGTGCTGACAGATTCATTAGAACATCTTTCCTCAGAATCAGTCTTAAAGATCAAGAGAACATTGTGGGGATTTTTTTAAGGCAGAGGCACCTCTAGACATCTCCTGAAGAAGAGAGCAGATGATAATTGATGTGTGCTGGAGAGCATGATGTGCAAGCAATGTGATTTATTAGCAATTAAAACTAAGGCAGGAAAGCATCAACTCGATTCTTTTCCTTCAGAGGTAGAAAAAAAAACCCATAAAACATTAGAAACAGTTACTTATGATGTCTAGTGGCCTGCAAGAATAAATGGTCATTTGGTGTTTTGTAAACTGCATTTCAATTTGAATTGAATGAATACAGGAAAGCAGCAGTTATATAACTGAGCAAATGCTGATCATTTAAAGCTTTTTATTTCATTGCTGAAGAGCCCAGCTTGTGATGAGACTTAGAACAACCTTTTCTTTGTTCCTTCTGAAGGGCTGAAAAAGCAGTAGCAGACTTATAATGAAAACAATTCCAACCAAACAACAGGGGGATGCTGCAAAAACTCACTAGTCTTTATAATAACAGCAACAACAACAAAAAAGCAAACATTTGTTTTCCAATGGAAACCAAACTTACATTTTTTTAGGAATGACAGCTTTCAGATGCAGAATGTGCATGTTTAAATAGTGCCAGATAAGGCTTCCAGCTTCTTTATGCCATGGAACTGATCTTCAGTTACACAGAAATTTTAACTGGGAAGTAAAAATTAAATTATTTATCAGTACTAGTCACTTTCTCCCACTTTATCTCAGTAAGGCCCCGGACAACTCACTCAAAGGGGTCCATGTACTCTGGGTTAGATGCACAGGAGCAATTCAATATTCTCAAGAGGTCTGAGCAAGCAAAAGCACGCTGGCAAACTATAGAAAGTCAGGGAACTTTGGTGAAAGGCTTAGTACAACATTTAATCAGCATAAGCACTTCTCATAGCATTAATTAATTAATTAATTAATTCTCATAGCATTATGCTCATAAGCATTCTCATAGCAGCAAACTTCAAACCCATCTGATATTACGTTACTCAAAATGTTCCAAGAAGAAGGAATTAGAAGAAGAAAGAGAGAAAGACAGAAAACTTCAAGAAAAACACACATATAGCTACCAGCTCCTGGGTTCCAGCAGTGCCCACGTAGAAAGCCCAAGACCAAGGTAGGGTCAAGACTTGCCAGACTGATGTTCAGCTTTTAAAACCCTTAGGCCTTTGTGGGCCCTCCCCCCAGGTGGGACTTCTGGTCATTTGGCCATTCAGAAGCTGGGTTAGGAGAGAGCGGAGCTCTGTCCTGGAGTGTCATGATTGGCAGCTCGGCAAGTCTGGGATACAGGCTCCTGGGGGCTTTGGGGCAGGTCACTGCCTTGCCAGGACAAGACCTGACCTGCCCCTGCCCACCCCCACACACACACTCATCCCAAAATGTCCAGAGACATCAGTCATTTCAGGCTGTGGCAACCTCCTCCTTCCACCTTCATATTTAGTACAGCTTCCTTCAAAATTAATTAAACACTAAAAAAAAACCACAGATCCTGTATCTCTTGAATTTATGTTGATATTGTACTTGCGCAGTAGACCCAAGCGTAGCAAATGCAGCAAATGCTGGCAGAGAGAGCTCTTCTGCTGTAGCATCATACCCCAGTGACATGTATTTAGAAGTCATAGATGCCTTCCAGTAGGACACAGGTGAACAAAATTAGGTTGTCAAAGAAATGCTGAAGAGAGAGGTAGATACTTTTTCGTGCTCCAAACCAAAGAAAAAATTCTGTATGAAATTCATACTGTGGAGGTTGAGGAACTGTGGTAAGAATCAACAATGACCTCACATTCAACTAAACATGACACAATATTATATGTTTTTGTAGACCTCACCAACACAACTGCACTTAATATCTGGGCTATGGTTCACAGCCCTTGGAGGATGCGTGAGATTCTTCTACTGGATCTGCTATAGTGTTCAGGAAAAGAGTCCGTCACTCGAAATCCAGTGTAAATGTAAAAGTCATTCATTACAATTTTAATCACACATCATAAAGCAAAACAACAAAAAAAAGAAAAATAGCAACATACATTGTTAACTTAAAGTTCCCTTCAGGTATGGTTATCTATGAACAAACTGATACAGGTTAAAACAGATGGGGAAAAATACATTGCTCACTGTAAAACAGGGACAATGGACAACAGCTAAATTGCTGCCCAAAAGGACAATTCTATTCCCGTTTCCTCATCAGGTGCACCAGGACAGCCCCACTCTGTGGCTGTCAGCTGTTTGATTAGCCCATCTATCTCTAGCCCAGATCTGATGAGCTTATCTGTCAGTGTGCTGCTGCTGGGAAAGGGCTGCTCTTGCCTCTTTGTGTCCTTCTTCCTTCTTTCCCTCAGCCACCTTTAGAACCATCCTTCACGTCTTGTAGCAGCCCTGTGCTGGATCCTTCACTGGGATGACTGCATCTACCAACCCAAAAGTAAAAGTATTTTTGCATGACTACAGGTGATCTTGGATCCCTAGGTCATTTATAACTGGAGTTTAATGCAAATGCATGGTGAGGAATAGGGAAAATGGATGTTGCATTTTTAATAACAATGATCTGTTTAATTTATTTTGGATTTATTTCATGGTAATTTTAACTGTACATTTCTTATTAGTGGAAGTATTTTCTGAAACTCTGTTTGAGTTGTTGACCTTTGGGTTTTTTCTTTCTACTTTATTGTTTGAATATTTCAGTTGAGTGTTTGAGTGTTAAGTTTGATGCATGCATGATAATTTTGCCTCTTCTTCCTTATTTTAGAATGTTGATATTTGTTTCATTTCTGACTATTTAAATGATAGAAGCACATGTAGCTTAGTGTTTCAGGCATGGCTTTTACACAGTTGTCTTCTGGCTGACCTTTTACCACCAATGACAAGTCATGTTCTGCTGTGAATATTCATTTGCACTGTAGATTTGCTCAGCCTTCATTGAACACACACAGCATGCAAATTTTCTTAACCTATTTTAGAGATAAAACTTCATGGCTTTGTCAGTTCACAAAGTTTTTTTTCCATCATTGTCCTAGAATTACATCTCACTGATCGTCAGCTTTTCCATTGGATTGCAACACATGCTCAAGTAAGTGCAATCATGTCACGTTATCTTGAAGTGCTTATTATTTTCAATAATATATGGCAGAAATCTCTACAAATTGAAAGTCTTACATTATTCCACACTGCTGAATTTATCCCATTTAGAGCTCCTCTACTCACTCTGTCCTGTTAATTATTGATTGTTATTCCTCGCTTACTGCTGCACTAGTGACTCAACACTGCGTTAAAAGAAACATTCAGAAGCCTCATGCTCACAGGCAGCGAGTAGCAGACTGCCAGGCAGTTATATATTTGTATTCACGTTACCACCTGCTCATAGAACTTTCATGTTCATTTACTTTCTTGGACATTATCACTTTGCCCATTCCTATACCTTCTGTCCCTTGTGTAGTCTGGATATGAACCATGCACTTCATGCAATTACATTTGGCTGTACTGAACACTCCTTGAAAGGCAGAACAAGAGGTCACAGAGGAAAGAATTGCTTGGTCCTGTCTCCCTTACAGTCATTATAATTTTGAGACATTTCTTCCTTAATGTATTGGCACTAGAAAAGGCCAAATGAGCATAATGTCTGGAGATTATTTGGATTCAGAACATGAGAGCAAAATCAGCTTTTGGGTAATTGCATCAAATACTATTGTTTCTAGAGGGTTAAATGAAAATATTTTAGATCTGTGGGATTTGTATAAACTGAAATTCAGAAGCCCCAGAAATCAGTTTTCAAGTGAAACAATACAACCACTCCACATTTTATTTCCTTGTTGTTATTACATATTTCCTATATTGTAATGAGAGTTATACACTTTATTCAGCATAATCAATTAAAAAATCACTTCTTAAATATTTATAAAATTTTGTTGCTATTGCAGTTACTGTATCATATAGAATGTCAGTGGAAGAACTCCCCAGAAGACTAGAGGAAAAGTAGTCTGTTTTCTCTTGCTATCAGTTAGATATAACGATTAGCGTTAGCAGATCTTATACAAGGCACATAGTGCAGATAAGAATAACCAATGCCTTCATAAAGAAAAATATTTCAACCAGTTGTAGCAATGTGCCTTCAGCAGGTTTTGGGTGAAATAATATTAAAAATTCGCTATCAGTCTTGCTTTAGCTTCATTTTTATTAGTCCCACACATGCACTTAAAAAAGATTTAATAACTTTAAAATGTTTATCTGAGAACTAAAGAAAAAACAAAGAATGATATAGGGTTTATTCTGTGATCTAGAATTAAAGAGTTTAGATTCAGTTCTGAGGTGTCCCAAATCTTGTGTGCTTTAAAGAAATCACTTAATCTGTGTATGCAATGTCTCACTTTAGATTATGCAGGTTTCAATCCACTAATGTTATGGGATGATGAGCTTCATTGTCTCATCTAAATGCAAACAATAATAAGCAAATACACATAATAAACAAAAATATTTTAGGTGTAAGAACCTCTACTGATCTGTAAGGTTCAGCCAGCAAAAAATAGCCAGTATAAATCCACAATACTGGTGGATTTAGAAGAATTTGTAATGTCTAAGATGCAAGTTATAAGACACTTTGGGGATGAAATTGTGTATTTTATGTAAACCTAATTCCATTTTAATAATGAGTACAAGACTCACTGCCTCAAAAGGGTGACAAGTAATTATGTCCCACATGCAGAACAATTTTGTGTCAGCACATAAAGAAAGCATCACATTATATATAGGGCTGTATCTCAAATTTCTCTTGTATTCTTTCCTCTTGCTGAAGTAACAGGGCTCCTCTGACCTGTACATAACAGACAGAGATAATTTTACACAATAGTTTTTGGTGGTGGTGCACACCAAAGCAAAGAAAAGAACATAAAAATGAGAACTAACCTTTTCTCCAAGACTGAAACTAGGAAGAAACAAAGGATTTTTTTGCCTCGCCTAGGAAGGGAAGGATAGGAGAGCTCAATTAGCAAGTATAGAGTACATTTAATTT
The DNA here is from genome assembly GCA_013400855.1 of Buphagus erythrorhynchus. NCBI lineage: Eukaryota > Metazoa > Chordata > Aves > Passeriformes > Sturnidae > Buphagus > Buphagus erythrorhynchus. Next base: position 17,267 of record VZTT01014745.1, on the reverse strand, counting down.
GCTAATAAACTTTCCTTTTAGAAAGGAGATTTCAGGTAACTATTGTGTAAATGGAAGTGGGGTTAAATGAATATCTATGAAATGTTCTTGAACTATATACAGTTGCAGTTTTATCTGCTATCACAACGTTTTATTAACCAGCTAAATTTTTCCAGTTTAATTTATGACGCAAAAAAATGTTTTAAAAAGTACTTACCAATTTCTCTTTAACTACAAACTCTTTGATTTAAATATTAAATTGTGTGATATGGAACCCCAGAAGACTAGCTGCCGTGATTGTGAAGTGGGACACAAAAGCAATATCAGTCTTCAGGGTAAGTTCCTGTATATTTATATACAATATGTGTTTTGGCTTATGACTAGAGATGACAGCAAACATCAGCTCAGAAAAATCTATGAAATGACCCACAAGGAGATTTAATCTCCAGTTTTTGGAAGGATAAGCCCCTAGCTACTACAAATGATTTGTATCAATTCATTTGATAACTCACAAGTGGTTCAAAAATGTTTGTTTACTGCTAGCTGTTTATTTTATCCATTATTTTTATCCATCTTGTGTTTTCTTTCTCTACAAACTTGTTGTATTTGATTACTGCTGGGCAGTTGATGTTACTGGTCCTTTTACAGTGGGATACTCACATCCTCATTTTAATGCTATGTGTAGAACTTTATTTGCTGCTCTCTTATTGTATCTCAAAAAAAATAAAGGGACACACATACTATCATCTTCTCCCTATTACCTGTTTACTATAGGAAAATTTTCTAGACCCCCAATCAGACCTACATATGAAACTCCTCGAAACACTCAGATTTCTGCCAGTCATGATCCAAGATACAATTCCAAACAATATAATGAGCAATGTGGTCTCCCTTTATGACAAAGGGCCCTGCTTAGTAGATGAGGCAGGAGTAGATGAGGCAAAGGCTGTTGGACTACTCAGATTTCAGTGAAGTGTTTGACATCGTGTCCCACAGCATTTTCCTGGAGAAGCTGACTGCTCAGGACTTGGATGAGTGTACTCTTTGCTGGGTGTAAAACTGGCTGGGTGGCTGGACCCAGAGAGTGGGAGTGAATGGAGTTACACCCAGTTGGTGGCCTGTGGACTAGTGGCATTCCTCAGACCTCAGTATTGGTGTCGCTCCTGTGTAACATCTTTATCAATGATCTGGATGAGGGGATTGAATGCACCTTCAGTCAGTTTGTAGACGACACCAAAGTGCACAAGAGAGTTGATCTCCTGGAGGGTAGGAAGGCTCTGCAGGGATATCTCGACAGGTTGGATCAATGGGATGAGGACAACTATATGAGATTCAAACAAGGCAAAGTGTTGGGTCCTGCACTTGGAATGCAACAGCCCCAGGCATCACTGTCAGCTTGGGAAAGAGTGGCTGAGAGCTGCTCAGCAGAAAGGGATTTGGAAGTGCTAGTTCACAGATGATTGGATATGAGCCAGCAATGTGTCCAGGTGACCAAGAAGACCAATGGCATCCTGGCCTTTATCAGCAGAAGTGTGTCCAGAAGGACCAGGGCAGTAACTGGTACTGGTTAGGCTGCCCCTCAAATCCTGTTTGGACGTCCTCATTGCAAATCAGTTTTGGACTCCTCATTGTTTTCTGCAGCTACCTGAAAGGAGGTTGTAGGAAGGTGTGGGTCAGTCTCTTCTGCCATGTCTCAGGTGAAAGGACAAAAAAAATGGCCTTAAGTTGTACCACAGGAGGTTTAGATTAGTTATTAGGAAAAAAATAGTCAGTGATAGAATGGTTAGACACTAGAATAAGTTCTCTAGGGCCGAGGTGTAGGGTCTCTGGAATTGCTCAAGAGGCATCAGAGTTGTTGAGGAGCACATTCAGTGCAGGTGGCTGGGGGAGCAGCTGCAGTGCCAGCTGCAGGTTGAGCCCTGGGTAGCAGGACCCCCAAGGCAAGAGGCCGTGAACTGGCACCAGCCCTTTGCATAACAAGGGATACTGGGACCTGTGGTGCTGTCTAGGTGACAGAACACTCAGACACACAGCAGGAGCCAAGGGCTACAGACTTTCATATATTTAGACTGTGAGGGTATAAAAGACCAGGATTTCCTTTGTTCCTTTTTTGTAGTAACGATTTCACAAAGCATGAAGAGGAATTGTAAAATTTTATTGAGAAACATGAGCAAGTGAAATTCTCTGTCAATTACTCTCTTTTTCTGCAGCTTAGAAGGGTCTTTAACATTAAACTGATATTTTTAAGTTAGTTTCCTAGCTTATGCTTTAGGATTTCTGAGTTTCAAGTTATACATTGAAAAAATTAAAAAAAAATATTCTGACTTAGTAGAAAAAAGAATATGAATCACAGGTTGAAAATTCATATAACCAGAAAAGATGATATTTAGAATTATTATTTCAGAGTAAAACCTAACAAGAAAAAAAAAGTTCATATGAAGTTAAGTAAGCTTTAAGTGTAACAATAAATAAATAAATAAATAAATAAATAAATAAATGTGGTAAAATTTTTACTGTCAAATTTCAAAAGCACCTTTCATGTAAACAATTTACAGAGCATATTGAGATAAAGGGACAAAACAAATAACCAGCTTGATTCTTGGGGCTGTCCTGTGCCTGGCCAGGAGCTGTACTTTGATAATCACTGATGGTCTCTTCCAGCGTGGGATAGTCAATGATTATGTGATTCTATGATCTGATCATTGCCAGTTAATAAATATCTGTCTGATACCTGATTATGTAGTCAATTGCCTTATGTGCACATCAACATAATTTTATGGAGAAGAAAAAAATGCTTTTTGTTTTTTGTTGCAGCAATTTACAAGAGTGGAGCCTAAGGAAAACATTCTTATGGATTTTAAAGACCAATAGAAATTGCTAATATTACTCATTGAAAAAATTAAATGTCTGAAAATTGAGGAAAATATACCCATTCATCTAATATTTGCCATTTCAGTTTTGAAGTGGAGGACATTTTCTTCAGTAAATGTCAGTGCAAGTTTTGAGAAAATATTTAATGTAATTATTTGGACTTTTTAATTGAGTGATTTACTTACAGACATTTTTCCACTCAAATGGGCAAGCAAGATATTGCTAGCTGAAATTTATTTCGAATCAATGGATTTTAAACTAATGCTGTTTAAAACAAATGATTGATTTAGAACAATCCCAATTTGAAAGCAGAAATGTGTGTAATCTTTCAAATCAAATAGGCTTAAGTTTCATATACCTAAAAGGTTTTAAAGGAATTGTTTACAAGAAAGAGTTATTTGCAGAAATTACATTGGAGGAGAAAGCTGAATAATACCATTAGAACAATATCTTTGAAAATACAATTTGCAAAGAAAATGAGGCAAGACATTCAGTATGAATACTTCATTACATTCAATTGAAAATTAAGTTTTAAAATAAACTGAAACATCCAGACTCTCTGTATTTTTGAGAGACTGAGTAGAACATATTCTTTCTGTTTGTGAAAGTTTGCAAGCAAACAAAGAATATCCATGTACATACAAAGATCCTACCAAAACCCCAGCCTAGAAAGCTTAACATCAGCTTCAGCTACACTCTGTAAGAATGCACATTTCACAGACATTTTCTTGCCTAAATGTCAGTGACACGCACACTTATTAAACAAACTGTCAACAACTGAAAAGGGTTTGCTCTGGCTGAATGTCATCTGCAAGTTGTTAGGAGTCTAATCTCACCATCTGACAAATGTTAATGGTTTAGCAAGGCAGCAGATCCATTCAAAAAAGAAACATTCCTCATGAACAGGAAAAGCACAAATGGCACCTTATAGTAATAACTGTTAATATGACTTGCTTATGCAACAGCAATTTCAATCAGTCTTTATAAATCCGTGTCTGATGCAGACATTTACATTTCCATTATTTTGCACATCCACCTGGATGAAGATCCCTCAATCATTCATATTCATGTTCACTGAAGAAATAAAGTTTTAAAAAACCAACCAACCAACCAACAAAAAAAAAAAAATTATAGTTCCTGAGCTGGAGAAATTAAATCAGTGGGTTTGCTTTTCACCTCTATTTCACATCTTCAGGCAAACAGAAATAAATGACGATTGCTGTCCACTGAAGGGTGAAGAAGGCGAAAGCACTGCTTTTCACAGCTCCTATTAAATTCAATGTAAATCCCTAGTTATTTTTCTGAGGAAGTCTCAGTAGTTCTGTAACACCCTGATTCTTTACTTTCCTTCTTCACAGAACTTGTTTTTAAATGCAGGGCTATTTCTTACAAATCTTATGGATAAAATCAGACTTGAAAGGATAATTATTATTGCAAGACAGATTCATTACTGGGGGAAGAGATGAAATCGAAGAAAAGGGTATTAGAGCCATAAAATCATAGAATGGTTTGTGTTGGAAGGAACCTTCAAAGATCATCTGGTTCCAAGGTACCTGCCATGGGCCAGGATCCCTTTCATTAGATGAGGCTGTTCAAAGCCCCATCAAAACTCACCTGGGACATTTCCAAGATCTGGATATCCACAACTACTCTGGGCAACCCGTTCCAGTATTTTGTAACCTTACGAGTAAAGAATTTCTTCTTTCCAGTTCAAAATTGTAACCCCTTTTCCTATCACTAGTGTTCCTGAATGAAAAGTTCTTCCCCATCTTTCCAGTACGTTCCTTTTGAGTTTGATGTGTAAGGAGTGAATGTTGAATCATCTCTGTAGAGCAGTTACAGAAAACTGATAAATTGGTATGCACTCTTAATAATACAGCTGTGATGGTCAAAAAACACTAAGATCATAAAACTATCTTTAATATGGCAAAAATGTATTTCTATGAGGAAGAGGAAGTAAGGATAAACTTAGCACACACAATTTTAGCCTTTAACTCTTTATGATTATTCTACAAGGACATAGGTCACATTCTCGGTTAGTTCAATAAGAAGAGGGGTAAAAAATTTCATTTTCTGTGGATTGCCAAGTTCAGAATTAATTATTTTAAACAGGACTTTGCTAAAGATGTAATTCAGTTTAACAGATCTTACCCACATGGAGGGTAAGGTTCTTAGTTAAGCTTTAGAGACACATTTATATGCTTGAAATATCATAAGACCTGCTATTAAAATTTCTTCCTGTAACTTATCTTTTCCCATTTTCCTACATTTACAACTGATCCTGCTTTTTTCTTTGCTTTATTGAAATTTTATATCTTAATTCAACCTGTTTAATTTTTTTGCTATTGGCCGTTTACCTCTTGTATTTTCTATTTCCACATCTTTGGTTGGTGGAGGCTTTTTTCTTCTTTTTAAATATCACTGGAGAGACACAGAAGGGTGTTTTATTTACTCTCTGTGGAGTTAAGACGCTCCACTTGAACAATCAGTGGCCTTTAGCCTAGAATTCCTTTTGGCAACTTTCAATTTTTTCTTTCTATAGTATTAGTCATTTTACAGACTCAGACTGATCCAAATCAAAACTAAGCTGTTTATATTAACTGAGCAGAGATCACTTCCCATAAACTTCTCATAGGAATTTTTCACTGTGTGCTGTCATTACTGTACCTGTGGACAAGCTTACTAAGGTGTTCTCTCAGACACAGAAGATTTTTTTCTATGTTAAAATTTAGTAGCTCCTTGCATCGTTCTACTAAGTGGTCGAATTTGGAAGATGAGGAATAGATTTAGTTAATCCAGCAAATACTAGTGTTATCTTAGAAAAGAGAATTGCTTTGATAAATGAAAATCTAAGAATAAAAAAACAATTCATAATTAAATTTAAAAGATTTATTCATTAATGAATTAGTGTCTATAGAAGGAGAGAGTATACTAAAATTCAAGTTTTATTGCATGTGAGTAAACCACAGGTTGTGGTCAGGGTTATTTTCAGACATTTTAAATATTTCAAGGTAATTTTCAATGTAACAAAATATATCAAATTTGGCAAAAATAACTTCCCAATTTCTGTTACTGGTCACAGTATCTTGCTTATTTGTTCCTGTAGTTTTTTCATGAATTTATTGTCTTTATCTTAAAATAGATTAGGATCTGTATTATTTTATTTTAAAACCTACTTTAGAATTTAATTTCTCTGATAGTCAGAAAACGTCTAATCCTGATCCATATAACGATGCCACAGTACTGCAATGCACTCATAAAAGTAGTAATATCCTTCATGGCATTCAGGTTAGGATAGGGATTCATAATTCTCTTAACTGATGATAGAAAATGGTAGTGGTGTAAATGATAATGTAATGCAAACACTCACTCTCCATTGCATAAGTCTCTCAGGAATGACAGCTGTTAGATTTCTCCACCAAATACTTACCTAGATGATATTTTGGATACATTACAGTAACTAGCAAAAAACCTCACAAAAGTTCAGCTTCAGAAAGGCTCTTAGATCAAGATACCTTGAACTAATTGAATTCATTTTAGGTAACAAGGTAGAGAAAATGGGACTTAAATGGTTTACGTCCCATTTAAATGGTAAATACTTAAATGGTATGATTTCATTGTTCTTATTCCCATAAAAATATGTAAAAGCATATATTTTATTAAATTAAGTAAATCATCTTTTCAGAATGGCTACACTGAAAAGTTTAATCTTGAACTGGAGAGTTCTAGAGATTTAAAAGTAAAGAAGCACAAAATTATATACATTATAGAAGCTTGTGTCCTAAGGAAAGGAAGGGGACCATTAAGCAAAGAAAGGCTACCTAGATGAATCATCCCTTTGTAAACAACTGAAAGAAGAAATAGACTCTTTAGGAGATAGTGTCTGACAGCAAGGAAACTATGTATTAAAAAAGGCCTTTCCATCAATGTCTGTCCAACAATATTTTGTTAATGCAAGAAATCGTAAAAAAAAAAAAAAAAAAAAGGAAAAACTGAAAAAGGTGCACACTGACATACAGGCTAAATACAAGCTCAAAAATTAATGTCAATTTTCATTAAGTAGGTAAGATATGACAGTACTTATTTCCCTAGGAGGACCTAGGAAAACAAAAATGTCCACAGCTGAGTTGGAAGTAATTTATACCTCAGTCTTGAGGAAATGAGGCAGGGGAGAAGGAAGGAGGATCAGACAACCACTATTCCAAAATAGTTGTAGCTAAAAAATCCAGTCTGTGTTATGAAATTTAAAACAGCTATGGAACAGTCTCTTCTGGAGCATCCAAGAACTGTGAAACAGCAAACAATGTATTTATTCACACAACCAGAAAAAGGGGTAGACAACTGTAGATCCCTGAGTGAATGCAAATCTGTGCAGTTTTGCAAGAGTTTCAAAGAAGATGGTAATCAAGGGCATGGAGAAAGAAAATGTTATAAAATAAAACACTGTTTTTATCAGAGGTCAGAGTTCATTATATCAGACTAACCTAACATCTCTTTTTCATAAGATAATTCACTTCCTAATCAATACGAATGCAGTAAACATCTAGCTAGATACAAGTAAATCTTTTTATTCAGCACCTCAGGAGAATTTATCCTATAAAGTGACAAAATGCAGTTATTAATTCAGAACCAGTAAGATGGTGCATCATGTGTCCTTGGACATGTGCTGGAAGCTGTGGGCTGCAGGGCCAGCCTCAGTGAGGAGAGGCTGGAGCCACAGCTTGCCAGCCAGTGCAGACAGCTCTGTCAGACCCACTGCAGCACACAGCTGAGCTCTCAGACAAGCTGATGGCACCTGTGGGAAAGCATATTTGAGGAGGGATAAAAACACTTCACAGCAGCTGGTGGGGGGAGGAGTGAGGGAAAAAAAAGTGAGAGACACTACCCTACAGACACCAAGGTCATTGAAGGAAGGAGAGGAGATGTTCCAGACATTGGAGCAGAGATTCCCCTGCAGCCCCTGGTGAAGACCACGGTGAGGAAGATCAGGGAGGTCTGTGATGTGGCAGGTATCCAGCTCCAGCCTATGGAGAACCCTATGCCAAAGCTGGTGGGCATGCCCTGAGGGAAGATACCTGTGGAAAACCTTTACCAGCACAGGTTTTCTGATAGAAACTGTGGCCCATGGAAGACCTATGCTGGAGCAGGTGAAAAGGAGGAAAGTGCAGCAGAGCTGTTAAGATTCCATTCCTGTTTTCCTGAGCCAGGGAAATAGAGGATAGGAGAATATGGAAAAGAAACAGAGCCTGAGAAGAATGGAATGAGGTAAGGGCATTTTAGTTTTTGTTCTTTTTTCTCAACATTCCCCTCAGTTTTTCATTGGCAATACATTAAATTAATTGCTGCAAATTGAGATTATTTTGGCTGTGATGGTAATTGATGAATGAACTATGTTAATATCTCAACCAACAATCTTTTCCATCTAAACTGACAAAGTGTAATGAGTAATATTGAAAGGCTAGTTGTTACAGTAATGGACTTAGGAGGGTCAACTTGACACACACCCATCACCCACCACCCCCCATTCCCACTAGTTACTTCCTTGCGATGTGCTCCTATGATACTGTAGATGAAAAGGTCAGAAGATGCAGCCTCTGTTGAAGAGATAGCTCAAATGTGTTTGTCCTGCACCCTAGTATAATGGAATGGGAATGAGAGATAGACACACAGCTTTACAATTGGGCTATTAGGGACCAGTGGCAAGACATGAACCTTTTGGTCCTCTTACTTTTTTTTCTGATTTTACTTTCTCCTCTCTCAATGTAGCTCGTTCCTTCTCCGTGATTAATTTCTATCCTCTTTATCCTATTGAGCAGAAAGATTCATACTAGGGGAAAGCACCTTGTAGGAAGAACAAGTTTTCATCATTGAATAGAAAATCTGGGCTTCTATCCGAGTTGTTGTAATAGCAGTTGCTATGGTGACACACAGGTTGCAACAGTGGCTCTGATTCTCCCTCATAATTTCTGGCTCTATAATAAAGCAGTTGTTGCATCTGTGAATGTTTTTTGATGAGTTTTCTTTAGGGAATCTCTGTAACACCTTAAGCTCTTCATTTTCTCTTACCCATTTGTATGGATAGATTGTCAGTCCCAACTCAAGCTAAAAATCAAGGCATGAGACAGAGGCACTTACTAATTCCTCTCAGATGATTGCTATTGGTAGATTTGGCTGCCATATAATCAAGGGAAAGGGGAAGCTCAAGAGTAGGTGTGAACAGTCTCCAAACTAAGCTTCATTTTAATTCCCAGCTAACCTTGTTCTCTTTGCTTTACACTGAAGGCAGGCAATGGTGGCTTCGACACTTCCCAGTTTGGCACTGCATATATGAAAAGGAATCTCAGTCTGTTAGTATTTAGAATAACATAGTAAGAGACCAGATGATTATGCAGGACTTGAAAGTGGTTACTGTATAACCCCATATTAGGTCTACAGCAAAGCAAGTGAAAAATAGCTATTTCTATCCTCCCATTAATGCCCAATTACCTTCCCACCCACTTTCAGGTTAAGCAGCAGACGAGGAGATTTGATGACTGGTCTGCAACAAGTCCATTGTTCAGACATGACAGCCTCACATACTACAGTGCAGAAAAGTTCAGTTCCTGTATAAACAGGGTGCATGCTCATGGGTGCAGCCCTGAGTTATTATTGAACTAAAAAGAGAAGATAATAGACTTGTTTTTTAATCCATGTTTATCCTGCTTAGGAATCACATAAATAAAAGTAAGTTGTTAATGTTACATTGCAACAGTGTGTCCAGCCTCATCTAGAATATTTTAAATGCCAATTTATTGCTTCCATCAACCAGTCTTTCCTTGTAACAGCCAATAAATAGAGCAACATATTTCATCAAGTTTCTTCTCTAAATAGCCTTTATTTAAATGCATAGAGAAACACTTGCTCTCTCCTGCTGATTTCCGGCACTTGAGCAGCAATTCGGTTCACCCTTTGTGTGCTCCTTTTTAATCAGCTTTCAAGCTGTCCTCAACAGGTTATGCAGCCAGTGTCCAAAAACACTTCTATTTTATGATGCACCAGCTACTCTAAGATCTATGTACAACTGAAAAGAACCATTCTTCTTTCCAAGCCATGTGTTTTTTTTCCAGGGCGCATCTGCCAGTGCCTCGATCTTGACCATGAACTGGAAAAACTGGTGAGAGCTTTGTTCAAATTCCTGATGATGTCTCTGAGTAGTTAATTTAGGAGATTTTTAATGCATGTCTCAGCATGATCCAGATTGTTCTTTACTTACCTACGTCTTCCTACAGCTCTCCCAACTGCTTCCTGAGTAATTTTACTGATAAGCAGACTTATAAAATCCAATTTAATTTCAAATAAGAATTAAACAATTCAGGGTGAAATAAGAAGGGGAAGTCAGATTTTCGTTAAAGCTTTCTTTTGTTCTTCTTTTTGTTTATCTGCTTTATTTTTATTCTGGTTAAATTATAAAAATACAAAATATCAAGTTAGAAATGCCATATTTAGATTTGAAAATGAATTTCAGTTTGTCAAATATCGCTAGCTTTTGTTTTCTCTTTTCCTCTATAAGTAGATATGGCACCTGCAAAGTGTTATGATTTCAGTAGAAGAGTTTTGCAGTGGCTAACATTCTAACTAAGTTTTTCTGACTACATCTTTATACAAAACATATTCTTCCTACACCTGTGACTGAAATAAAATAACAGCTCTAGGTAAAATTGCTTAATTGAATCTCCATTATTTTCTTCTTCTTCTTACTTCTTTTTATAACTCCAAATCATAGTCTCATGTTAATCTGAATGCTCTTGAAAGTGAAAAATGCATAATTGTTTTATAAGCCAATTTTCTTTTTTCCACTTAGGTTATTGTATAGCCTCTAGATTGATGATATGACAGTATCTTTCTTGCTCTACACAGTCATTAGAAAGGAAATGTAACTGTAATCTCAGTCAACTTTAGGCTACCACAGAATAGAAACGTGTCTTGTGTAAAACATGCCTTGCAACAAATTGGATGTGGCAAGCAGGGAAGATCACTAGATTGCAGTTCTAAAATTGTAAAAAGAACGGTTATACTCTAACCTATGCTTGTTAGAGACTTTGCCAGGACAATAGAGAAGTCAAGTGTAATTTTGTATTCTCTTCACTGTCTTTGTCCAGTAGAGGAATCATTAAAAATATAATTCCGAACAGTATCATGTCAAGCAAATCAGAATATTGTAATAGGAAAGTATCTTGGCCTTTTCACTTTTTTTGCAATTTGATTAGCTTGTCATTATACTCCTTCCTAATATTTGAGTGAAGCTGTAAACAGGTAAAGTGTGGCAGCTAACCATGAAATTGAACAGGTCAGTGCATCATGACACTTAACATCCTATTCTTTCATTTTTCTCTTGCAGTACAAGTGCTGAAACAGAAAGTGTGAGAGATAGATATTTTACCCTTTTGTCATTAATTGGATCACAGGTAAAATTGTGGTTTAGCCTTCCTTCTGATTCAGAACAGCTGATCCCTTATTTCTTTTCACCAAGGAAACTGAATGAATGCAGCAAATCTAGGTATTACTTTTATTGCCCTCTGTGATTAGAAAATAAACATGCTAGGTTTAGTAAATATTTCTGTCTTAATATAGCACATACAAATGATATTAATAAACAAAATAGCATTCTATATAGCTCAGTCTTTCCTGTGCTTTTCAAAACCAGAGCATTCTTCTTTAATCCATGCTACATCACAGAGTGATTTAAGATACTTCTACTATCTCATCTAATTTTTCATTACTTTATCACTTCCAAGGGTGTGATAGGGATGCTCCAAAAGATGGAGAAAGCTAATAGACTCTTAACCTCTGAATTTTCACTGATTTAAACATGCTCACAGCTTCAATCACAAAGCTGATGACTATTGTTGCCAAAGAATATTAAAGGCTTAATCATGGAATATATTTCATATGTCACAGGAAGAAATGAATAGTGGAAGCTACTAAATGCCTTATCCAGAGATACGACTGTGATTCTCTGGAGATATGACTGTGATTCTTTATAGATAAATGTAGATTTGTATATACCTGATTTATTTGAAGTACAACTTTTATCTGTGTGGGATGATAGAATGTAATGAGTTTTTCTCCTCAAATTAGCCAAGGCCTAAAACTTAATATTTGTGTTTTCTTTATGTTAGAGAAAATGAAACAATGTGAGATCCCATAAAGGTGTTCTGGGACAAAGTTAACACAAACAATTTTTAAAGCATGTCAATCAGAAAAGTGAGTTTTTGGTGTTTCAGTACTCTGCATCATGTGAAAACACTGGACTTTTATCTCTGCTGAGTACAGATTTCAAAATGCATGAGAAAACCACAGAAATCTCTTCCATATGTTAAACTATTAATACTTCCCAAATTTAATAAAATATTTTCAAATATATCTTTTCAAGGCTGAGAGAACTGCAATAACATTAGTTTTCCTTATTTCCAGTACTTAATATAATAAGAATGGCTAAAAATGCCTAAATAACCACACATTTCATAAAAGACAAGTTTTTGCTCTTTCTTCTTCAAAATAATTGCAAAATGCTTTTTGACTGAAACAAACACAAGTGCAATGGCTAGCACTATGGCTAGTTGGAATGTAGAAGTCAATTTACATTGAGGATTTAGTGAACTGTCTTATGATATTCTAGGTCTACTGGGTTAGTAAACTAAGTTTCAAAAAGACATTAAAGTAGCTGATGACATTGCTATGAATTTGGTTTAAAATATTGCTCCCAGGAATAGAGTCAGATTTGAAGCTAGAGCAGTCTTTTACCTTCTGCTAAATTAGAACATCTTAGGTGTGTTCTAAGCAGAATTGCTGACATAACCTTGATCAAAACAGGCTGAAATGCATGGCTTTAATAGAGTTGTGCAATCTTTTCCATTAGCATAAATGTCTTCTGCAACACAAGCAAAACAAAACTCGCCATTTACTGAACGCAGCACAGTTTTGTGTGTTTTTATCATCTCTGATTTATGAAAGAGTGGATCACATTAAAACCAGCAGGCTTTCCAAAAAGAAATAAGCATTTCAGCAAATGACTTCTAAAAATTAAAACCTCAGCTCAAACTCAGATTACCAACTCATAGTCATGATTTAATCAAGAATTTAAAAATGCCTCTAACAAGTTTCACATGGCTGACTATAAAATATCAGCTTTCTTCTGTCTTGTCTTCTATGGATCTTCTCTTCCATGGATATTCCTTGTGAAGGACTGAAAACACTTGGTTTGTTAATGTCTACTTAGCAGAGATACAGATGCAGACAGAGTAGTACCACAAATATAACCTAACTGAGACTTCAGGTATCATTGAGTGTAGCCTGAGGGAAGAATAAATGCTCAGCAGTGGAGGTACAAAGGCATATCACTAGCAAAGGTTGCCACTGCCAGCTAAACTAAGGCCCCTTTCCAAAACCCAATTTTGAGAGATGGTAGAAAGCAACAAATCTAAGATTCCCTGCAACACTGCTATTATCCTGAACTCATGGATTTTTATTTATTCCAGGTAGATTATTTTATTCCTTCTATGATTCTGCCAGCTTTCCCTTCATCTGGGAGGGGACAGGCTATTGATGCTCTCACAGTTCCCCAAAAGCTGCCTTTGCACTTTGGAGGTTTCATTCTAATACCGTGTTTCTTTTCTGTAAAGCAATTTTTTTACTTGCCTCCAACCCTGGTTGCATGCAGGATGGCTGCAATCTTTTGGATAGAAATATGACTTGAGCAATATATATAGAGCACATTCACTCTTCAAGGCATTTCTGCTCATATTTCTGAGCTTCCAGGACAGGTAACAAACTTAAATCCTCCACATGTGGCATAAGGGATGCTGTGTTAGATAGGATTAGACAGCTAATCAGGGTTTTCGAAGAGGGACTTAGCTTTGTTTTCTGGTGGTATATTTAAATATCTGAATCTTTTTTCCAGACCTGTCTCTTAGTTTATGTCTTCCTCTCGTCTCCCCCCTTCTCCCCCACTCTTTCCCCTTCTTCTTCCTTTCTTTCAAAGACTAGAAAAATTAACTCTGCTTGTACTGTGCCTTGAACCCAGGTATGTCCCTGTGTAAACAGCATCTATTATGTTGTTTACAATAGCATAGCTGTTGTAAAATAACTGCTGTTTCTAGTACCACTATTGATACAACACAGGAAAATAAATGGATGAAAAAGTACCATATACGGTGGAAAGAGAAAATCAAATCATCTGGGTTTTTTTCTCTTACACTATAGAATAATTATCTACTAAAGAGATTTCACTGTTTCCCTTAAAATATTTCAAAGCTTCTTATCTGTCTTTTTGCTGTGAAATGTAAGTTCCAGTGGCACTCCCAGTGTTTTAAGGAGAAGTTGTTAACTCCAAATTGAATTAAAAAATATTTATCTTAGAGTGCCAGGAAAAAAATTCGTAATCTATTTGATGTGATACACTCTAGTTGGCTGTTTCTTTAAAAAGCAGCATCTGCAATTTCAGCATGTGTTTCAATTCAACTTAATATACTTCTAAACTGTACCCTTTCTATATAAAAATTAACTATGTGATATAACCAGCCTCCTAGGTAACCCAAAGGACGAAATCAGCNTAACACATTTATCCGTTTTTATGAAGCATATGTATAGATTATCAGGTTAGAAAGGCAGGACAGTTGTGTTAAGCCCTGGCCTTCAGGAAGGTGCAGTGATGAAATCTGGCATGGTTCTCAGATATGATAACAATGACTTTTAAAGAAAATGAAAGGGTTGGAGTAGAAAGTAATTATTTGTGCAACATGGCTAAATTCATTCACTATTCTAAAAATATTTTAATGGTGAAAAGTATGTTCTCATGGGATGTTTGGTTTGTCTGCTTTTGGGAGCCACTTTGATCTTCCAGCAATGGTCTATATTTTCAGCTATCATGGCAGCAAAATAAGGAGGGTGCCCTTGCTTATAAAGGCAGCAAGCAAGAAGCAGAGTGTGGAGAAAGTAATGGGTAGCACAGATTTCATAATATAAATGTCATTTTAGTTGTTTATAACAACTCGTCCTTGGCAAATTGAAATGAATTGAGATGAAATATGGAGTAGCAGCTCACTGTTTATCTTTTCTTCTGGACAAATTCCTGGAAAAAAAATCTGTAAATAAGTATATACTCGTGTTAGGAATCGTGGTGACTCTTTTCTCAATCACTCTCGGACTTTGAAGGATGGATGTAGAGTTTGGCAGTGCATTGGCCATAGTGGAGGGAGTTATACTTTTAATCATGCTTAGAAAAAGGAATCTGTATTTAGAAAAGTGGATAAGTTACTTTAAAACAGCTTTTCACACCTTTTTTGTCATATTCTATAGTGAAATCCTTCAATTTCTCTTTCTACCTGTGCTTTCTTTTCCTTTCTTACCATCACTAAGGTTCTGTTCACAACAAAACTGAACTGCTGAACATTGTGTAGTGCAAATCCAAGTGAGACTTCCTTCTTAGGATCCTTTCACAAAATCCAGTAGAACTGGATTTAAGAACTATGAATGGAAAGCCCTCCATCCTTTGCTAATACAGAAGTTGCTTTCGGTAAAATATCTGGCAAGACAGAAAGCAGAAATAGAAGTAGACTGATTGTGACATTTTGCTGAGTGACAGAGGAGCAAAAGACTGGAGACAGGTCTGCTGCTCCCAAACCCAGCTGGTCCAGTCTGGGGCTGGAGGGATGGGAGAATGTAAGGAAGCAAGGGCTGGTGGCTACAGGGCTGTTTGAGATTCCAGAACTGGGAACTCTTGGCACAAAAAGTTGCAAATAGTTTCAAAGTGAAGAGGTTGGCCTGGGCATAGAGAAGCAGTGGCTGCTGAGCGCCTTGGTTCAGGCCAAGTATCTGGCACATACTTGACAAGAAGTCTGGCAAGACTTTGACTGGTTAGGCAAAGAGCATGCAATGATGTTAGGTGGTTAGAAAATGAATGGATTCTGGTAGGGAGAATTTCAAATCTCCACTGGAAAGAAAAGTAAAATAAGAACCCAGCAGTAAGAAGCCCATTTGAATGAACAAGCAGAGTAAGGAAAAAGAGCAGATATAGCTAAGGGCACTGTGTTGGCTTAGCAAGAATACAGGGATGAAAATGGGAAGGAAAAGAATCTACAGAGTAAGATAAAAGACTGG
This sequence comes from Buphagus erythrorhynchus, assembly GCA_013400855.1. Classification (NCBI taxonomy): domain Eukaryota; kingdom Metazoa; phylum Chordata; class Aves; order Passeriformes; family Sturnidae; genus Buphagus; species Buphagus erythrorhynchus. The sequence continues at coordinate 1,280 of VZTT01014745.1, read as the reverse complement.
GCCTCTAACAGCAGATAAGACAGGTATAACTGCAATAGTGATTTTGCCTGAAGAATAGAAACTTGGAAGAGAGAAGACCAAGGCAACATGACTGGGAGAAGGAAATTGGTTTGGGAAGGAAGATGATTGGAACAGGAGAAGAGAAAACAGTAATAGTGTGTGTTTATGGCTGCACATTGTCAGATGCAGGATTCGATTAGATACAGGAATTGAAGTGGAAACTTTTAAAAATTTTGTTATAATTCTATTATCATCAAATACAACAAAAACCACTGGCCATTGACAAACTGACCACTGCTGCTGTATCAACTCCAAAGCTACA